>MJUU01006074.1:259000-296822 GCA_002080025.1 Modiolus philippinarum | reverse complement strand
TTTCTCTTCAATCATGCAACTACAACGTAATTTATTGAATTTCGCTTTCCCAAACTACTCCTTTTATATCAAAATATTACCCCAAACATATTACAAAACTAATTTTTGTCATATCAAAGTCGAAAGGGACAGAAGGAGGAATTTGCAATATTTCGTTCTTTTTTTCGCTTCATTTGAAGAAATCCGTAAGATAATTTACCACAGGTAAATATTCAAATTAACAGAAAGTGAAAGTATGCGAGGATTTGTGTATTATTTGAATTATTTACATGGATTTTATTGATGACAGGTGAAGGTAGGTGGATATTTTTCATATATATTAGGGTTTAACAAGTTTAAGGTGGCGATTTACTTGCAAAATGATTTTAAACGACCAAAACCGTCCCGACTTGAAAGTAGGGCGGAACTTGCTCGTTGAAAAATGGCCTTCGGAAGTAAGAGGTTGGAGTATGGAGGAACGGAATTTCAACCTCTTACGTCGTAGGAGTAGTAGTTAGTCACACTGAAATATCGATCTCATGGACTTATCCTTTGGAATAAAACATTAATATACATGCATGTATACGTGCCCAGTTAAACAAAAAGAAAGTAATATCAAATTTCTTTTTTTCTTTTGCGAATTTTCTCTTTAATATCTATACTATAAGCTTCTGATAAGGATGTTTCACGACAACGCTATCTTGTGGGGGGCATTATCCGGACTTTCACGCAAAATATTATTTTCACATAAATTCATCTTAAGATGTCTTATATGGGTGATTATTATACCTTGCATAATAAGTAATTGATTCTATTGGTTCAAATTAAGTCACATGACATAAAATAATTTGGATATTTTTCTTGAAATTGTCACATATGGCAAAATGAGGGGTACTTTTTTATGCAAATTTATGAATATTCATAGGCAGTTATACCACGTGACCATAGAGAAGTGCCTGAATCCACTTTTTAAATTACCAGCGTTATACGGATAATATTATCTTTTCACCGTATTCGACTCTAATTTTACCTGCACACGAATTTCATGAAATAAATGTGGACTCTGTGTGAATTTTGACAAAATTGGGACAGTTTCATAAGGTCTTCATCAAAGACATGCATTTTTTAACATTCATGGGAACCTTTATTTCATTTCGGATCTCCTGAAGTTGATGATCCCAATACATGTATACATGTATTGTTATTAACAATACAAGTATATTTATTTTGTACGTGTATTGTCAGTTTTTTTTTTAAATTT
The DNA here is from genome assembly GCA_002080025.1 of Modiolus philippinarum. Lineage (NCBI taxonomy): Eukaryota > Metazoa > Mollusca > Bivalvia > Mytilida > Modiolidae > Modiolus > Modiolus philippinarum. The sequence continues at coordinate 295,582 of MJUU01006074.1, read as the reverse complement.
TATGTATTGATATATTTAATGATTAAACAAACAATTTATGTTAATTGGATATCCTGTTTACATAACACATTAGGTGTGTGATGTATGTCTTCTTTTTACTAAAAACTGGTTAATTTAATATTGTTTGTGTATTGATTACTTATGAAACATTTTGTCTTTTATAATCTAGAGTAAGGACGTATATTTAGATATATGTCCTTGTCTAGCACGTGTTGTCTAGAGACATAAGTTGTTGAAATAGATGAAATTCAGAGTACACAAGTTGTTCAAATTTGAAATGGTCATGTTCAGAAGACAGAAATAACCATAATTTTCTTAAGAAATTGCCCTTTTCTGACCATATCATTCAGGAGAAATGATTGAAATAACCATATTTTGTTTTTTACCATGTAAACTCTTTTTGTTCAAATTATCATATTCCCCATAAGAAAATGACTTGTTGAAATTACCATATTGGTGACATTCAGATATTCAAAAGAAATAGTCAAAAAACACAATTTAAGAAAAATAAGACAAATAGATAAATATGCAATGACACAATACTGTATTGTATACTGCACAAAAGTATTAACCAAGTTGTCACATCACAATTTGAAATGTCTTAAAATGGGTACAGTGATGTTTGAATAAACTTTCATCAATCTCAACTACACCATCAGGTCCACCAAGATCGATAGGTAAACTGGATAGAGAAAGGGGGAGGTATGGATACCCATTCACCGGTTTAACCCTACCGCTAGTTTTTGCTATTGCCAGTACTCGGGTTTCTCGAGTTCCAATCGATATTTCTGTTTGTGACTTGTCTCTAGTTTGTTTTTTACAAAATGTACATGTATAAGTTGTGCCGGAATATTAAGATAATGTCCAATGCTCACTTCTGATATTATAGTGCTGAAAATATAATAGTGCTCAAAATAAATAAATTTAAGAAAAATACTGCTTCTATTTGTAGTAATTGAATAGGTAACAATACACATAGAAATACATGTACAAATTAATCATTTTAATTAGACAGGTAACAATACATGAACAATACATATAGTAATCCCTTTTGGGATTCGAAGCCAGAGATGTTTTTTGACTGGCTTCGAATCCCAAAAGGGATTATACATATAGGAATACATGTACAAAATAAATGTACATGTATTGTTAATAATACATGTATACATGTATTGGGATCATCAACTTCAGGAGATCCTTCATTTCTGTTGATGTAAGTAGGTATATCACTGAATTATTATTGTTATACACTTGCATATTCTTTCATGACAAGTTGTTTACATCTTGAGATTACTTGACAATTTCAATTTCAAATCACAGAAAATCGACATCTCGCAATACCTTGACAAAGACAATACTACCGTCAATTCGCTTCAAATATTATTTCCTTCTGGGAACCTTGAATTTTTAATTCATTTGAATGTGTGGTGAAGGAGGGAAACGTAAACTGTACATTTTAATCATGTAAAACTGACATTTTTATAAAATGTCCGGGCCCTCATGAAAATGTTTCATTTCTTTTCACAATGCATTTGATATTTTGACGCCATTTTGTCTAAAAATGGCGATATATGCAAATGAGCAAAACGGTAAGATTTTGCCATATGAATAACCTTACTCATGTCCATGGAATAACCTATTATTCACCGGGTGAATAACCCTTGAAAATTTAAATGTATGGTGGTTAACCATGTTTTGTGAAATTTTATAGTATTTTGATAAAAAAAACTAAAAATATCGATTTGTATTGATATAATTAACTAGAAAACACGAGGGAACTTTATAAACATAAGTGGATGATATAAATCGGATAATGGTTTTTATGAAATAAAAACGATACTCTAGGCTATGGAATAGCCTTGGATAGAAAATTGCGTACACGTTTGATTGACAAGGGTGTGGTGGCTCATGATGTATTTGTAGCCGATTTATATCAAATCAATAATTTTCGTTATTTTTGTCATGTCGGATTCTACATACACAACTAGACCATGTACAGCTCGCTGATCACTCTTAGGTAAAATCACAATTTTGTAAGATGGTAAAACTGGAGAAATTAAATGTTGTTATAGCGTATTTAATTCTTCAAAAGGAGCTTTATCCATTTCTAAATTATTTATCATTGCTTGAGGAGGTATAGCCTCCTTACACACATAAGAGTTACACGTTTTAGACACAATATGCTTCTCTCCTTTTAACATTTCTTTCAACCTCTCATCTTTTGCATTACATTCTTTCTCGTGTACATGGCTTCGAAACATAAACCTTTTACAGCACATACAAATAAACACCGGTAGCTCTTTATTCTTCCGCAAAAAACACAATTCTATCTCTTTCCACCTTTCGTTCTTCATTGCCTAAGTATCTCCACAAACTACAATCACGCTTTGTTTAACACAATTGAAAAGTCTTTTATAGTATTTGTATATTATTGATTATTGCACAATACCTCATCTTTATTTATCGGTCGGATTTTAGGTAGCCTCTAGTTGCAGTTTACTCTGAATTGTCTCCCATTTTGATTACGCCATGATCGTTTGTAAACAAATGGCAGCTGCCGGTGTCAGGTTGTTCAACCGATGAGGATTTGGACCAGCTCAGCGACAATACTAAAAAGGCAACAAAAACGACATTGGCATGCTTTGCGCAATATTCTTTTGACAAATCATGACAGGGAGGTCAACTTCGAAACACCAGAAGCCTTGAAGGGATAATTTAAAGGTTTGGCCCGTCTAGGTATTTCCATAAGGAAATGGATATTGATATCATTAAAAGCGATAGGTTCATGATTACATGTATGTGGGAAAAGACAGAAGAAATGTGTTATTTAGATTCACTGTTTTGTGAAGATGTTCAATCTTTCATTACTATGGGCTTAGAGAATGCATTATGTCAAATGTATGTAAGTGTGTTCAATTCAGTTTAGAATTTGTTTGGCGGAAGTCCACAACAGTTTATTGTAGTGACAAATCAATGACCATGAGGAATTAATGGTTTATAAGCAACACCGAATCAAACTTACGGATATAAAAATTGATTTCATAAACAAATAAGGTAAGATTACATGTATTTTAAGCAAGGGAACAAAATAAGGAAAGGGTGATTTACCGTCTGATCATGGGTTATTGTGGGACATTAGTTTTTTGTGGATTACATTGTTTTTCAATGGAAATCATGATGTCATAATCGACACTTGAGGCCACGAAAACCGATGCTCCGAGTATATATGATGTGTCAAACTAGGGTAAATCTAGGCTTAGTTCAAGTTTCTCCCAGAGATATAGGTTTTGGGCAAAACTTTGTGTTGTGTCGGAACACTGACAAAAAATTTCTTGGTTTCATATTTGACCCGATTAAATCCATGTAAACTAAGAAATACGAAGAAAATATATGCAAGCGAGACAAGATCACATGCAAAGCAGAATGTAATATCAACAGGGAAAAAATCAAGTGACTTCATCATGTTCATTATTTTACATACATGTAAATATTTTTTTTCAAATATTTTATCCAATGTTTGTTCGGTATAATAAAACATTTACGGCCCTCAGAATCGGTGAATATCTAAAATTGTCAACCGACTAGGGTTATTTCCCTCGGGCTGAAGCCCTCGGGGAAATAACCCTAGTACGGTTGACAATTTTAGACATTCACCTCTTCAGAGGGCCGTAATTGTATATTATTTCCTAATTCTGCTTTACGTTTTTTTTAATAATTTTTTCTGTTTTGCGTGAAAAGTGTCGACGTTTAGATAAGGTAATTGTTTATACGACATTTTTACTGAGTCAAATACATTGAAAACACCCCTTTTTTTTGGCAACGACTCTTCATTATTCCTTTACAATGGCATAAATGAAAAATAAAGTTAGCACCCTTTTTGCCAAAGAGATACCGGCCAGTTGTTTTGTTGAACACCAATCTTCCGAACCAAAGCGACTCGCAATTACGACACTATGTCAGCAAGGCTTAGACGTGTTTACATTCTTACATGGTTCAAAGTCATTTTCTGAAGTATTGGTAGCAAAATAAACTGTACCAAGTCCTTTGACTTCAGTACAGTTTCTACGAATGCAGGTACAAGTTAAGATAATGACGATCTGAACTTCTACATCGCAGACTGCATTCGTCACAAAAACATGTAAAGTGGGCTTATTTTGGAGCCATCTACCCTGTATACGGAAGAATAGCTATTGCTCTCTGATACCTCTGTTAGTCTTTTCCTGAAATTATGCCTCTGCTTAAAACATTTTGTGTTAGCAGACATGGAAGCGTAGGAGTCGGACAACAAAAACAAATAAACAGCTGTCCCAAACTTGCCTAAATATTAGAACTAACTCGGGTCATTTGTTCCAGTAAGTCGAAATTCGTTCCAACATTTTAGATTGGCCCAAATATTGAAAATTCGCAAATTTTATGTGTTTAGAGGAAATTTGAATACCACAGTCATGTCCTCCGTAACTTATATACAATGAGCTACAAGCTTTTTCCAAATTACTATTACCGCAAAAGACGATGACATGAAAAACACAACTTTTGAATCGAGTGTAGTATTTATAATGTTTACAGTTTAATTGCATCTTCCCGGCCAATTATGTGAAACTCAGTAATCGCGTTTTCAAATAACTCCCACTGCAAAAGGACAAATGAGTTTATACGAAAACTAAGTGAGTCAAATGTATTTCAATGTTTCAATTTGTAGAGTTCACCAACAAGTATTTTCAAAGATTTTTCAACTGACCGACTATCATAGTTGCATCTCTTACAGTTTCTGAAAAATGGGCTAAATATCAAAACGTAAACGGGCGTACAAATGTACATATGGGACGGAGCAAGGGCAAGATATTACGTTCCCCAAACTTTCGTGATGGGGCATACAAAACCATGTTTTCATTATTTTCTCTTGAATTGAATGTAGATAGAATCTATGTTACCTTTTGTGTAGAAGATGCATTTAAAACGCTTTTATCTTTTGGTTAATTTAGGATCATTTTAATCCATATTTAAAGTTATTTGCCTTGTACAAGTTTTTCAAGAAAAATGAAAAAAAAAAAGGTAAATTTTCTTCTTTTTATGCATCAGTGTTTTTACGTTACTTCTTACCAATAGTTTGTGCTAATACATGATAAAATATTAGAAAACAGATCTCTTTTATTTATTCATTCAGGTATTTGTTTGTTATCAATCAAAAGGTAAAAAATATATTGAAAGATTACCAATGGGTGATATTTCAAGACAAGACAAGACTTTATTCTGATCACCTTTGCATTACAATGGTACACAGAACAAAACAAAAGAAGCTTATTAAACCCTCAGTCACATCAATGGTGAAACAAGAGTATACCGGACGATTACATTAACAGTTTAACTTATAAGTGTTAGAAACGAAGTTACTTTAAAAAGTTCATGTTGTTGTGTTGTCTCTCCATGCTTAAAAAATTAAGTTTCTTGCCAATCACAGGAACAGAAGTATTCGTTTCAATAGATCTCTCACGCGAATCAGCATAATTGTAAATATGTTCTTGTGTCCTAAATTTATAATGGGGTGATACATTGATACGCTCTACATACCTTTCACCATTACAGTTAGGGCTATAATTCGCATTTGAATTTGGGGTGTATAATTTTCAGATATTGAACTCATTACTCTTTGACCCAAATTTGCACACAAGAGTGGACCCCAAAAAAAAGATGTCTCGTCCGTACCTGCTTGGTCGCTAAAAACAGTAATGTACTCTACAAGCCAAATATCATTAGCGTACCACTTACAGTAACTGAAAAACTGTTCTAATCAGAAAAAATTAAAATATTCACTAGACCATGAATTGAGGACAAGGTTAAAACCCATATAGTAGACTGCCATGTACTAACCAAGTCTTAAACCGAAGGATTAACTCCAACCATCGTAGTTTTGTCCTTAGCTATATTTGATATTACTGTTTATTCGGATTTCGTTTGGTTTTGTGCATTTTAACATTTTTTGAAATTGTGGATTTCCTTTGTTTGGGTTCTAGTGCTGCTGATGAGGAATAAATTTCCGAAATAGCCATACAGCTCATTAAAATTATTGCAGTTGGAGTTAACATATGTGTTATGGTCTCATGTTCATTTACTCCATATCCTTTCGTAAAATATACAAGTTATATACAAAATATCATTGACCTATTACTTGTAGTTATTGAGGAACAGACTTTAGCAAAAAAACTTAAACTGGGCACTAGAGGGTGAAATTGAGGTCAAGGTCAAAAGCCATATAGCAGACTGACATGTACTAAGCAAGATATATATACCAAATATCATTGACCTATCACTTGTAGTTATTGAGAACAGACTTAAGGAGGTTTGCTCCTCACATTTTGGGATTTCTGTCAGATTTTCGGAATCCTCGGGTTTTATCTATGTAAAAGCATTATAATTTTTTGCCCATTGACCCCCTTATTTTTTTCCATAATTTCATTTTATACATCTTTGTGGGCATTCTGTAAAAAATTCATTGAATTCTATTTATTCTGTCACATTCATTCATAGTCAAAGTTTGCTAATGTTAATCCTATGAAAAATCAGAGGAGTTCAGTTTCCCGCCAAATTTTCAATCACTTAATTCTCAAAAACGAGATCATCAACCTATCATTTTTTTTCACTTAAATTACTTCTTTTTAAAATTTTTAACTAAAAATCATGTTTATTTGAAATCTTATTTATTTTCAAATGGAGTAGCGAACCCCCTTAAGCAAAAAAAAAAAACGGACGAAACCTTCTCACTGGACCGTGAAATTGAGGTCAAGGGTAAAAGCCACACGTACAATCCAAGGCGGTGCTATATACCAACAAACATTGTCTTCTAGCTTGTACGTAGTTACTGAGAAATGGACTTGAGCAAAAAAAAAATCTTAACCTGGTCACTGGATCGTCAAGGTCACATGAATTTGTGTCCGTCGGGTAGGGTTCGCCGTAAGCTACCTATGGACCAAATATAAAGTTCCTACATCAAAGGCTTCTATATAACGACTTGAGTCATGCCGCCGGTGCTGTCGCCGTCATACTTCGTACGCCTTTCGTCGTAGGTAAGACGAAAACCAGTGGCACTAAAGGGCCCCCTAATTTTTCCTTAAAGGGGACCCGGAACTCAATTTTTTCAAAACCCCAACGAATTTTAAATGTTTTCCAATTCAAACCTAAGGGGACCGCCCCACCCCGGGCCCCGCCGCCTCGATCCGCCACTGAAAACTGCACCCATTTCACTTTTACAACCGACATATCTCGAACTTACACATTTCATGCTTTCTAATGATGCATGATAATGTATTCATGTGTTAGGTAGGTGCACTAAAAATGAAATTTGAATAGTCAAGTCACGTGCCTAAAAGTTTCAGTTCATTATACCAATCAAGTGGAAAACAACTGTTAATTAATCTTAGGTTGATTACTTGTTAACTCGAAAATAAACATATACAGTATTATATAGGGAAACGGGATGGAGAAAGGGGACGTTTGGGTATTTATAAACCGTTTTCTAGTGCAGTGACCAACTCTTAAAAAGTCGCATTATTACCGACTTTAATCAACCACACGGCTAATTTTTGTTTTTTATTGAAGAGCAACATTACTTGCATTGATACTGTCCTGTCTTAGAATACAGAACTGGTGCAGTATTGAAATACAGGGCCTAAAGGGACACAACCTGAACTTTTTTAAAAATCATTTTCTGTCATTCGAATGGCTCTTTTGAAATAAATAATCAATGAATGAATTATTTTCTCTCAAAAAAGTTACCGTCAATGACGTTGTAATAGTCTCTAAAACATCGGTTATGATATGATATGGACAACCCAAACTAATAATGTCTTCTACATTACGATCCCCCTTTTTGTAATGCACCACAATTATGAGTCTTATTTTCTCTATAGAAAAGGCAAACATATATATTTTTTGTTAAAATCTTCCGAAGTATCATAGTTTCTGTACATTTTTGAAAAATTTGAGTAGAATAGTGTCTTCAGGAACCTAAGGATTAAAACAGGGATGGGCACGATTACTTTGAAATGTAATCGATTATTAATCGATTACATGGCATATTTTTGTGTAATCGATTATTAATCGATTACACATGTATCTCGCATGTAATCGATTACAATCGATTACTTTCGGAGAAGTAATCGACAATTACTTTCGATTACTTTCGATTACATTTCTTTAAAAAGGCATATAATATTATACATGATACATTGCAAAACATATAAAGACTGAGATACATGAACATTTGTACAATGAATTGTCAAAAATTGAACCTAAAGTGGTACATTTGTGAAAGGTTAGGTATCTGTAATACTGTTACATTTAATAATCATCATTTTGTGAAATGTGTCATCGCATTTTCCACCATCGAAAGAGGAGACAAAGCTCAAGAGAAACATGTGAACTAATGCTTCATTAGTATCTTTTTTTTCTTCTGTTCATTTTTTCAATAATTTAATGATTTTCTTGATATAGACTGGGCATGATTTTGTTGGCTGCTCTTTTCAGATTCTTGGTGGTGGGATAATTGTTCATTTCTATGTTTTGTCACAAATAGGAAAATGAAAAACTTTTTGGTAAAAAAAATTCTTATTATAAATATGAAAATTTTACTGCTAGTTCATTTAATGAAATTGACAATCAATAAATTGTTTTCATAACGCTTAAATTTGTGTTTAATTATAATAATCTGACAGGTCCAGTGGATTACTGCCTGGGGTTAAATTGCAATTAACAGTTATATTCTTGTGTAAACATCTTGTCAACATGCAGGTACATTTAACCTTAAGCCTAAACTGTAAATCGTGTCATATTTATCATTAAAAGTAGGAAACTAAATTTAAACAATAGGTCTGATAAAATGATTGATTGCTTTAAATTTAGAATTTTAATATCATCATAATCATACAAACTGTTGAATTGCTGTACCATCTACTCTATATATTCATCATGATTGTTATTATTTTTCACTCTTTGAAATATTTTATTTTGTTAAACATGTTAAGAACTAAAATGCATAAATTTTAATTTAATACATCACAGTCAGACAAGGGGCTAGTCTGTGAGAATATTTGACAGAATTGCACAAATTTTTTAAAGTGTGTAGTAAAATTTGAGGTGGTTGCAAAACGGCCAGATATGAATATATTACAATGTATGCACTTGATCTTGATTGCTCCATCTGAAGGCAAATCTTGTGGTATTTCATAGTGATCTGTCCAAAGAAGATCTGTTCTATACTGAGATTACTGACTAGACTTTAAGTCTTAAAATTTATTTCACAAATTTTAGGAAGATTCTATGAGAGAGAGGGATTAAAATGATGAAAATAGCCGTTGGATATTTAAAGCCTTCAGATAGTATACAATTGAAGCAATTTTTACAATTTTACTTAACACATTTTGCAATAGATCAATGGCTCTAAGGTTTGTGTGAAATTAACTGAAGCATAACAATATCACATGATGCATTTCTGATACCATAAACCTAAGTGAAAATCTATGCAGATATTGCTTTAAATAACAATGTAATTGAAATGTAATCGAAAAGTAATCGATAATTACAGGGGTTTCAGCAGCTGTAATCGATTAAATTACGATTACAAGTAATCGAAAATCAGATCGATTACAGATTACATTCGATTACCAAACATTTTGTAATGGATTACAATCGATTACGATTACCAATTACCATTCCCCCAACCCTGGAAAAGACAGAACGTGATTAGTTAAGACAATGTTTCAACTAATAAGGACTGGACATCTGTATATATGATTTACGATAATCTGACAAGCCAACGATTCATACTTATTTTTATCAAATAATATTAAATGTAATCAGATACCCCGATTAATCTAATCCTGCTTTCTCATAATCTAGAGTCAAATTTTTGAAAGACCAACTGAAGACCTTTTTACATGGACCATAAGGTCTTAGTATTTATCAGTAGAATCCACTGGGTTTACGCCATCTGGGTTATAACTGCTATTTTTCACAATATATACCCCACCCGGACCAATAAATACTGCATTTCAAACCTAGTCTTTTGTAAAGCTGGACCTCGCTTAACAAATTTCACACTTGTCATGATAGTAAGGGACCGACCATTTAACTTGAAAAGGGGGGCTATGGTTTTTTTTTCTAAAAAAATAATCTGGAGCTGATTTTATGTGAAAAAAAATTGTTTGGCTGCCAAAATGATGAAAAAAAAAATTCTGACGGAGGCTTTCTGCCCCTAAAAATAATGTTAATTTTGAAAAAAAAAAAAAAAATTGTTGATACACGTGAAAAAAAATAAATAAATTTTCTGTCCAGAAAAAAAACATAACCCCCCTTTCAGGTTAAATGGTCGGTCCCTAATCGTCGTTTCAGTAAGTTTTTGGCAATTGCCAATCAACACTGCATAACTGGTGCAATAAAAGAAATGACTGAACAAAACATGAACCTAAGGCCGTAAAACAGGAATAGGAATAGGTGTTCCTTAGAATTGAGCATCATTTGCATATAATTTGTCTCCCGTAGGAAGTCCAAATCCTGAAAGTCGGTACAATGTACAAACTAGGTATACGTATAACATATGAAAAAAGGCCCTATGGAAATAATAAAAAATCAGTTGTGAAATTGCAAATACATACAATTAAGCAAATTAATGGTAAAAGCTTTAAAAAATTCCGAGAGATTATTTCCAGTTTAAGTGCTTTGTAACTGGTTTTTCATTACAACAGAATTAATGATTAAACCCATGAGCCTTAGCACAGGATCTAGAACAATCTATCATTGTCTAGGAAAATAACTAAAAACATAAATTTATAAAAATAAAATGTACATGTACAAATGTAAGTACGGAAAGCAACATCGAAAATCGAACAGGTGATTTCATAAAAATTGTGAATTTATTTTTATTGAAGAAATTTATTATTTTAATTAATAACTAACAATACTATCATACTGTAAAACAGACCTGGACTTAATACGAATACATGTAGCTTTACTTATTACCTCTAAGGTGACTAACATTCAGGGATTTTTAACCATGCAGGCACCAGCATTATTTTTGTACTAGGATTGTTTAAATCTTTGTAAAATTACTGCAAGCACTATGAATTGAACATTATATATTTTTTCGTACTAAAATGATCAATCAAAATCATTCGAATGACATCAAAAGTTGCACTGCATTTTACTAAAATTTAGAAAAACGTAGCAACTATTTCTTAAGGGACCTGGAAAGTACAAGGTCCCAAACACTGAAAATGCGTAAAAACCACACAAAAATATCTAAAATTATATCACAATTAGCATTTTTTAAAGACCTGCTGGGCAATCATTCTCGACAATACAATTTGTATCCGAAACCTTTTTCTTTTTATGCAATAAATATCTTATTATTTCCATAAATAAATCCAAAATAGGATTGTCATTAAAAGCTTGCAATAAATAACCAAAGAAAAAGGAAGAAAAAAAAATACAAAGCAAAGAAAATAAAGTATAGAAAAAGAAAAAAAATGCATTTGCAAAAAAAAAACAAGTACTATCTTTAAAAAGGATAGTCGACGCAGTAAAATAGGCTTGTTTTCTTTGTTCTTCAAAACAACACTGTGCAAAACATTGTATGAAGCGATGTAACAATCATAACGTACATGTAATTTTGATTGAATCTGACATATTTTATCATGACAACTGATTTTATATTACTCCTATAAAAAACGTTGACAGTACAATGGATTTACAACTCTGATATATAACGTACATGTAATTTTGATTGAATCTGACATATTTTATCATGACAACTGATTTTATATTACTCCTATAAAAAACGTTGACAGTACAATGGATTTACAACTCTGATATTTCCTATTAGAGACCCGGTGTTCTATAGCCATTTTTCCCCCATGCCAGTTTTTCCGGGGGAAAAATTAGCATATGCCATTTTCCCCTTTCAACCGTACATATGCTCATTTTCCCCCTAATGTCATCAGTGGTCGCATGGAAATACTTTCTCGGAAATGTAATTAGTGGAACCTGTGAGAAAAGACTTCTGCTGAAAGCCCCCTCTCCAAAAAGAGAAATAAAAAAAAAAGCTCAGAGGAAAAACAACCTAGTCAATATCGGAAAAACAACCTAGTCAATATCAATTATTAATTAATGGCAAAATTTCACAAAAATAAAGTAAAGACCGATAGACAATCTGCAAAGTTAGGAGTTGATCTGTCCAGGGAAAATCCAGTTAGATACGTGAAAAATTGATTCTTTCGTTGGAGAGGTATACAGGACACTTTACGCAACACCACTTTGGCCAAATCATTGGCTGCAGCGGCTCTTAGCGTTGGCATCACTTGTCATTTCATGTTGCTTTAATGTATTGTAGAAATAATTCATAATTGTAGGTACTTTTAAATCTAATTTAGTGCATAATGTAATGTCGAATGCCTCAATGTTGTTTCAGCACAGAATTGTTGTTAATATATTTATGTCCACCTTGTTATATTGTTGTTGGTGTAAATAGAATAATTATTTATTTGATAAAGTAACAGTATCGCTACTTTCACTTTAAACGGAAGTTACAGTATGCAAATTTGTTGTTGTTTACTTTTCCGGTGATATCTTTGTTAAAGTCAATTGTTAACGTACAGCCTCTTAGATTCGGATAATAAATGGTTGACAGATAAGCCTTATAGGCATTTGCACTTTTATATGAACGTTTGGCATAAAAATAAGTCCCTTTTTAACTCTGTGCAAAAGCAAAATGTCCGTAAACTACTCGAAACTGTGCCGGTTTTTTTGCCATTATAATTATCTTATTTTAGCAAGTTATACTTTTATAATGACTTGCACGCATAGGGAAAATATTGTGTAATCATTGTGTCTTACCTATTTTATTGTTATAATTGTATAAACATGTCTATTTGTTATAATTCCAGGGCAATACACAACGTTTATTTACTTTCACTTCCATCAAGTACATGCACCGGAAGTATGACTTTGAATGTTTCTGATTGGCCAGTGTGATCTCCCGTCGTAAGCGTTTGATGACGTCATACACCGCCACTCTGTTGATCTCTGTCCCAGAGCAAACACGGTTTTTATTATTTCGTGAACTAAAGCTTAAAAATATGTCTCAAGCACAGTTAAATTTACAAGACGTGATGGTAATTAATTTATTCTAGTGTTTTAACGTCAAGTTACCGCGAATTTACATATTTTATATAGTTTGATCGCTGGTGCTCAGCGCTACCTAAAGTTGAACCAGCACCATAAACTCAGGTGCTGTCGGTTGTTGAATATCAAATAGAATCTCGCGGTTCAGATATTTTATTAAGTTAATCGGCAATCGGTTTTATTTTATAAGATGAAACTATTGTAGAAAATTATATATTCATCCTACACTACTCCTAGCGTTATTTTATAGTTGTGCCGTCGCACCTTCATGTAGACTAACTTCACCCGTTTGCACCATGATGATTCCTTTTTATTTATTTGTACATATTATAAGGGTTTTGAAATAGAGTTGATATTACCTTTATAAATATAAAAATATAGTTGAACGACTATCTGGTTGTCTTTAAAATATGAGATCGTGACTTTTGCACCAAGATTCAGGTGCAACGGCAGTTTTGGTGCAAACACGGTTCAGGTTCAGGTGCAACGGTTGTCCGGTGAAGAGTGGTTCCGGTTCAGGTGCTGTCGCGTTTTAGGTTCGGGTGCAGACAGTTTAGGTTTAGGTGCAATGGTTATATAGGTTTATACATTAGAATCGTTGTACATAAATTATGGAGATTCGCATTTCATTTGATTTGTCCGTATTTATTAGCTTCCGTATTTCAGACACTTCTTTAATATCATATGCATTGAGTGTACTTGCCCTGGAAATTTGTACTTTTACATAAATTAGTATGTTGTTGATCTAATGAGATATATAATTAAGTAATCAGTATATAGTTGTTGTTATACCGATTGAATTATGGTAAAAATAATAAACTTATTATTTATGGAACTCTGAATATATCATAGGCCATTCCAAACTTGAAGGAGATTAGGGTTAGAATCCTAAGGCCATTCATTTCACAATATTTGATGTGCCGTCGTCCCACGTGAGGTGCGCTTAATTAACATTGGACCAAAAATCAACCCTCCGTGGCGGCGACGCGACAATTTGTCAATATCTGGTGTGTGTTGATCCTTTTCTACCTCCTTTTCTCAAATAAAATCGGCGGATCAAGCCTCCAAAAAGGGGATATAAATGAGGTTCCATAAAAAGGGGGTTCCAGGCCATTTTTTCCCGATCTTTTGTCAGTCGTGCCTAAATTTTGCACAAGATTTAATTTTTTTATCAAGAAAAAAGGGTCCCAACTCAGGGAGCCCCTCCCTTTTGATCAGTCAGTTAATAGTAATATTATTGAGTAAAAGCATGATTAAACATCGAGTTCAGTTCTCAAGTTAAGTCATATATCAAAGAAATTGCATTAAACTTATGTCAAAATTGCAGAGCGTTCCAAGATATTTATATGTGAATTCTTGACACACGGACAAGGTCTGTCTGTTTAGATGCATGTAGATATGTCTCTAATCAGTTGTTGACCAAAGCTCGGACGACATGTCGGACCAGTTGAGGTAGAAAAGACATTAAGTTTATGTTTGTCGACGATCCCGCATCCATGGATCAAAGGAAAAAAGACATGGATGTAGCATTGCTCGGCAATTAGCAATGAATTCCGCTCAAACCGGTGCTAGGGACCGTCTTTAACTTGCTATGAGGTATGAGTAATGCTCATTGTTGAAGGCCTCATGGTGACTTCAAGATGAAGAACAACAATAAAAACGTTGTGCTATTGCTTGGTTTTACCGTATATTTGTAGAGATTTTGTTTCATTTGCATTTACTCTATATCCCTTCATTGTAAATGTTCTTCAAGGTGAAGAAAAACAATAAAAGCGTTGTTCAATTGCTTAATTTTGCCATGTATTTGTAGAGACTTTTTCTCATGTGCATTTACCCCATATTCCTTCATTGCTTATATGTGTTATTTAACAAGTAATTTGTATGGGGGAAAATTCAGCATGGGGGAAAAATGGCAATACGTATACGTATTGTCAGTTTTCCGTTGGGGAAAAGAGACAATGGTCTCAATTTTCCCTGGGGGAAAAATGAGAACGATCTCATTTTTCCATCGGGGAAAATCTAGCATGGGGGAAAAATGACAATATAACACCGGCGTGCTCGTCTGTATGTGCGTATGACGACGGACGCCATTCTATTGTCGTGACTTTAAAAAAACTCAATTTTCACAATCTTATTTCGCAGGCATCCCTTTTCATAAATTATAATTTCGCAGGTAGATATATTTATATCTTGTTTTCTTAAAGGGACATTGTATTCGCTTTCTTAAGGCATATTCATTTCAAAATGTACATGTGCATGCGAGATCGGGAATATGACGACTGTCCAAATTCGTTTTATATGCACTCCCATTCTAATCTCTCTCCTAAATATATGCTTCAGACTTTTGACTGATAAACTTGTTATAATATAGCAAAAAAAAAATCTAGCCAATGAATAGACTCCGATTTGACCTGTTGAAACGTATTTAGTAATTCTCTCAAACATACACAAATGCTTTCGATTAAAATTACAATATTTGTAAGCCAAAATAGTATCCTGTGAAATAAGTTTTAAATGGAACAAATGTTATTGATATATCTATGAGATTTATTCCGTCTGGAGATTATTTCACCAGGTGAGCAGTAAATACTTTCCAGCTGGTGATTATTTCACTGGATGAGCTATGAAATGTGTTCGTTTGGAACTTATTTCACGGCGGATACTATAAACCGTTACATATTCATTTAGGGACCGACCATTTAACCTGAAAAGGGGGGGGGGGGTATGGGTTTTTTCTGGACAAATTATTTATTTTTTGCACGCGTATCAACAAAATATTTTTTTTTCAAAATGAACATTATTTTTTTGGACAGAAAGCCTCATTCAGAAATTTTTGTTTTCATCATTTTGGCAGCCAAAATATTTTTTTCACATAAAATCAGATCCAAAATATTTTTTTAGAAAAAAACCATAGCCACCCCCCCCCCTTTTTCAAGTTAAATGGTCGGCCCTTAGGATCGGACATACCCGCGTTATGAATTTTTATTTTATCGTAACATATTTACCTGATAACTAACAATTTAAATAATTGAGGTATTTTAACAATTTTGTCAGTAATTGTGCTTTCTAAGAATTTTAAAAGCTACAATATTTCGCGGCTCTTTTGATAACCTGACCAAAACAATGTGTACATTTTTGTGTATCGCGATCGAGCCTTCTATTCACACACACTTTAAATTTTTTTTCCTGTTATAAAAAATCTTAAATAGTTTTACAGTATTCATATCCTTAATTATATTCATAGTAGGTTCGTACATGAAAGGTATATATGTGGAAAAATACAACATCATAGTCGCTTGACCCACATTACCTGAAAATCGGTAGGAAACTGATGAATGTAGTTTGATAGCCTGCTCTTCTATCGATAAATGAAAGTACACTTTATTTATTATGTTGTTATTATTCCTCGTACATCGCACATTTACAAAATTATTTCCCGACCGTCGAAGAATTAATGCAACTTTTTATTCACCTTACACCGTACGACATCAACCCTTTTAGGAACCTCAATTTGTTGTACCGGAAGACGTTTTTATCCAATCAGGGTGAAGATATTTGGTCATGGGACTCTGTTACCAAGGTTTCAGCATCATAAAGTTCAAAGGTTGAAAAGCGAGCATAGTACCGACTGCGTCGGAAAAAACAAAAAGGGGACAGCATTAACGCACAATTTTAAGCATATGACTGTTGAGGTTATTATATTTATTCTCATTTTCAATTTTGTATAAAGTTCAAAGTTCAAAGTTCTTTATTAACCAATCAAGGGCCCTCAATGGGACATATGACAATACAAACATACATGATTAAATAATAACAAATCATACACAAAAACAAAAATATCATTTTTAACATACTGATCAATGATGTTTTATATATATTCATTTTATTTCAATGTCATGCCAGGGCGCACCGAGACCATGTACACGGTACGACTATTGTAAAATTATTTCATATTAATACATAAGTTTTCTTTAACTATTATTATTATTATTATTATTATTAATCCATTCATTGATCACACATTAACCTTCCCGTGTCTAATGCACTAAACCAAGTTTTAGGTCAGTTTAATACAACAGTCACCAGGGGACGTTGCCAAAAAGGTTATGATAGATCTAATTTATAGGAAATTCTGGTTCTATAATAAAGTTCTATAAATCTAATTTACTCATTTATTTAGTTTTTTTTTCTCTTATGATCACACATAAACCTACCCGTGTCTGATGCACTAAACCGAGTTGTTTAAGTCGGTTTAATACAAAAGTCACCAGGGGACGTTGCCAAGAAAGGTTATGATAGATCAAATTCATTAGAAATTCTGGTTCTATAATGTAGTTCTATAAGCCTGACTCATTTATCAATTAACCTACCCATGTCTGGTGCACAAAACCAATGTTATGATCAGTTAAATGCAGAAGACATCAGGGGACGTTGCCTAGTAAGGTGTATAGACAAGGTCGGCATTAGAATTGAATTAAATAAAATTGAATAAAGCAATATAAAATTAAGTTCATATTTTAATTATATAGCTACGTATTTGAATAAATATGTTATACTTTGTTATGCCTTAAGTGCCCCTGGCATGACAGAGGTAGGTGCAAGTGAAGTCTACTCAGATTGAATAAAATGCTTCTTCAAATAATTACACAATAGTTTTAATATCTCACATTTTTCACGGTTCATTAACCAAATAAACTTTGCAGTCGTCTGTAACTTATCAAAATTGGGACATTTATTATGTATAATACTTGTAAGATGAGAGCGATCATCACTAAAATGAACACAATTGAATAAAAAATGCTCTTCATCTTCAATTTCCCCGGAAGAACAATGCAGACAAAGTCTTATCATGTCTGGGAGTACCCTGATATCTTCCCAACTCTACTCTCAGTCTGTGAGCTGATATCCTAAATCGAGTAAGCACTCTCCTCTGCTCAAAATCCGATATCACGTTCAGATAATTTTCGAATGTGTATATGTGTATTACAAACATGAAATACAGGGGCTTATTAGGAAGTACCAGGACAATCAACCTTTTATGCACGTAACAATAAGTAAAGATGACCTCGCGAAAAGGTAGATTGATGACAAATGTTTACATTTCAATTTACATTAAAGATACTGACTTTTTTCCCACTAGAATTAAGCAGTCCCTTTTTTGTCCGACAATAAGATCTTGCTTCATATAAGTCATCCTGGTTATTTGTTAGGCTTTTCCTTTCATTGATAATATTTTTTACATTAATTTCCGATTCTCCCGATTTTTTTCGGAATTTCTTCCCCAATCCCCCCTGTAAACAATCAATAAGTCGTTCCCAAATGGTGTCCGTATTCGTTTATAGACAGTTTGCAGAAAGTATATTTTACTTTGAACGATCGATGCCCGTCAATAATTGTGAGTAGACTAAACGTGTTTGGTGTTCATTCTTTCATTGTCATAGCACGCGTGAGGTGACTGCGTCACAATAAAGATTAGATTGATTTTGAATGCATGTTATGGTCTGCGCAAACATCGAAAGTAAACACTTTATCGGGACACGTAGTATTTGCACTGAAAAGACAAAATTTGTCGAAATGGCCAAATATAGGAACTAAATTTACAGTTCTTGTGGTATGTTATTTGTTACCACTTGATTGATGCCACTACTGCCCCCAAAGGGTATTCACCAGCCCAGTAGTAAGCACTTCGGCGCTGACCCGAAAACCAATTTCATTTAAAAACTTGCAATTGTTGAATAAAAGGATATGGAGTAAATGCACATGAGACAAAGTCTCTACAAATACATGGTAAAAAACAAGCAAAGGAACAACGCTTTTATTGTTGTTCTTCATCTTGAAGTCACCATGAGGTCTTCAACAATGAGCTTTGCTCATACCTCATAGTAAGTTCAAGACGGCCCCTAGCACCGGTTTAAGCGGAATTCTTTGCTAATTGTCGAGCAACGCTACATCCATGTCTTTCTTGGTCATGGGTGCGGGATTGTCAACAAACATCAATTAAACTGGCAAAGTGCTCTTACAATCACTGTCATCCTTTGCCCGACAAAAGCACTAGTGTCTTAAGCTAGTGGACAATTCAACATATAGACAAACACAGGGCACTCATCAAGTCGAATGTAAGAAAACTTGGCGTTATAAAATAGTGAGATGTGGGCACTTAAAACAGGTGGTCTGGATTACATTTCGAAAATTACAAAAATAATTGCCAAAATTTGAAAGTATCAATAGTATATCCATATGAGAAATTCTCTCACGCACAAGTACACCGTAACTGAAAAATATAGAGAGCATACATCTCTCGCACGGGGAATCGTTTTACGGACTCCACACTGCAGGAGAAACAAACTCCAGTCGTAAATGGTGAATAAAAGGATATGGAGTAAATGTACATGAGACAAAGTCTCTTCAAATACATGGTAAAAAACAAGCAAAGGAACAACGCTTTTATTGTTGTTCTTAATCTTGAAGTCACCATGAGGCCTTCAACAATGAGCTTTGCTCATACCTCATAGTAAGTTCAAGACGGCCCCTAGCACCGGTTTAAGCGGAATTCTTTGCTAATTGTCGAGCAACGCTACATAATATCTTAATTTTTGTAAATCTTGTTGGAAACTAAAGACTCTCCCCCTTGCAAAGGTATGCCCTTAGCCGATTTAGGGTAAAGAAATATTTGGTTATTTGTTCTCTGTCAGTTTTTAAACATAATCTGAGTTTATGGTCTTCCAAATGTTTAGATTTTATTTACACTGAAGAGGCATACGTTTTCGAAATGGCCATATACAGAGACTAAATTTACAATAACTTCGATATTTTGAATGCAAACATGTCCTAAAAGAAACAAAAACAAGAAAGAAATATTCTCGTAGCATTTTTCATCCTTTTTAATGGTGAACAAGAAATCATATATCGTGATTGAGATGAATATCATTTAGCAAACAAAAAATTGGACAATATTTGTTTTAAATCAGTGTAGCCATTGAAGAAAATTTAGCAACAAATATAAAGAAAAAAGATTCCTTCGGTCATAACATGAGTATAAATGCTTTTATATCAACAAGTTCTGATACAAAAGGTAAAATTAATAGGTCAAATAAAGACAAGTATTAGGCTTTTCTCAACATGTTCAAGTCGAATATGCTTCAGTTTATCAAAAATTACTGTAAACTTGGGAGATTTTCGCGGGGTGCTATTTTCTTGATTTTGTTGGACACATTCGAGAGGGGGTAATTTTCGCGCCTAAAGCTTTTCGACTCGACAATTTTATTTTTTTTACATATAACACTTCAAAAACTAAACTATTGGCGTGGGGGGATTTTTGCGGATTTTTCTCGACCGCGAATATACCGAAAATTATCCCCACGCGAAAATTTCAGCGTTTACAGTATTAAACTCGCAACATTACAATTTCTCAATATTTGATTTAAACCAATGCCAGCAGCCTATTAGGCTTCGTGAGCTTATGATGTTCTACTAGATGCACAATCCAGCTGACAATAAATATATAAATGTTAAACGTTGCACAAATGGTTTTATCACCACCCCATGTCTCTTTAGTGTAGTTTAAAAGAAAAACATTTAAAGAGACCATAAATGAACCAGTGAACTGACGTAAAGGGCATACAATAATGGCAAAAACCATATTCAAACAGATTATACCTTTACCAAGTTGTATCAAGACTATACTAATGCAAAAATGCTATTTCTGTTACCAACAAATTGGGAATTGTTGGAAAGCATTGAACTGAATAATATATTGATCATTATGATGATGATGTTGAAAAGAGTGATAAAGATTGTCCTGTTGCAAAAGCCAAGATGCAGATTGAGTACTGACTTGATGATTTAGTCATTTGGTGATAAAGGGATGGATCCTGAGTTCATTATAAAATTCAATCGAACATTTTTGTCAAACTAGGCTGTGTTTGCAAATACAATGTAGTTTTATATTGTTTTTAACAATGAATCTATTTGTAAACAGTTATGGATTTTGAAACAATCTCTATATTATAACTACTCATTATCTCGCTTTTTTCTGTTGTTCCGGAAGACCCTATTCCACTCAGATTTTCCATAAAACATGAAACGATATGCTTGAATTGAAAACTTAAATAAACAATTGTATATTTTTTTATTTTGAAAACGCTTCAGGACATGAACGTGATACTAGGTAAAAAAGGGGGGGAGGTTGTAATTTATATGAAATGATTTTAATAACTTATCTATTAATGATTACAACCAACATATTCGTGATAATTCTTTTATAGTTGAAAATGATTATTTTACAAGAAAACAATGAATTGATTAAATTTTTACTTCAAGTGAGTATATGATTTTTGGGAAATCCTTTATCTCAACACTGCACCACTTCTGTATTTTAAGTCAGGCCTAAATCAATGCGGATTATCATTTCCTTTATATAAAAACAATAATTAGCCGTGTGGTAAGATGGTTGATTAAAGTTGAAAATTTCCCTTGTTGGTCACTGCACTATTAAGCCCATCGCTAACTATTGCCGGTACCAAGTCTGGCTATCTCGAGTTCCTGTCATTATTTATGTTTTACGTGTTTTTTTTCTCTAGTGCAGTTCCCTTGTGGATTGTGGCATGTGATTGTAATTTTCGGCTATTGTAGATGTTTACTGTCATCTTGACTTTTTAACTGTTATCTAGAGATTAGAGCTGAGTGCCAAACGCTGTTACAAGCCAGTAAACGTCAAAAGACAAATAGTTTCTGAAATTATAACACTTGACGTATCAAAATTGTAAACAATTCGAATGGCGAAGCATTAAATTATTTGACTGAAAAGTTTTTAAAAGTATAAATTGCACGTATTAATTTAAAATAATTAATTAAATATGAAAGAATTTCAGGTTAACTCGATTATGTTATTGGTATTTTTAAGCACAGTATGTTTCATTTACGAATGATTATGCAGATTTATCAGAACAAAAATAAATATTATCCATAAAAAAATCAATGTAACAAAGATAACTAAAACCCGGGATCTTATTTGCAGTTCTAAAAGCTGTTTAGCAAAATGTAAAAAGTGAGTACTTGACACTTCTGCATTACCACATGTTAATTAAAAACTTAATACTAACCTCAAATATAACATGGTAAACAAGAAAAATGACAAGACCGCATAAAAAACTAAAACACTACTAGTGCATTGTATATGCACCCCAAAACTGGAATTTCATTACATTAATGGTGATCAGCAACATACGTGGAAGCAAGGAGAAATAAGACGATGATAGATATGATTGGTGTGTGATAAATATCATATTGTAATAATCCCAAGACAATACAAATTAAAATGCATTATACATGCGAATTCCCCGGAAGTGCATACAGTTAAGGTTTAAAAAGCCTAGGCCTATATTTATCTGTTAGTTTGAACAAATCAGTATAACAAACATCATGGGAATAATTCTGTCTGACAAGCTTCCCGTGTAAACTAATTCGGTAGAACATAGAGAACCGAATCATTTAATTTCACATTTGAATATTTGATATTCCTGAACCAAAAAAATGTGAATGTTACTGTACATTACGAAAAGAGAGCTCACTCAAAAATAAAGGGCAACAACTAAAACTCGTTAACATAAAACTAAACTAGTTGATTTTACTTTAATATAAGAAGAAAGGTATCAAAAATGTGTGCTTTCATTAAATACACTCCTGGAAAGGGGGACCTAACAACCTTCTGCTTTTAGTTAAAAAAGGTTGGCAGGTATACTGACAATGAGAACTTACATTGAATACAGGGATTATCATCAATGACATTTGTCTCACTTTCCAGGTAATGTATATCTAAGGGACCGACCATTTAACCTGAAAGGGGGGGGGGGGGCATGGTTTTTTTTCTGGACAGAAAATTCACGTGTATCAACAAAATATTTTTTTTTCAAAATTAACATTATTTTTTGGGGAGCAGAAAGCCTCCTTCAGAAATTTTTTTTTCATCATTTTGGCAGCCAAAATATTTTTTTCACATAAAATCAGCTCCAAAATATTTTTTTAGAAAAAAACCAGACCCCCCCTTCAAGTTAAATGGTCGGTCCCTAACTGACTTACATAGCATTATAACTTTTTTTAATAGTGACATGGATCACTCCAATCCCTTTCTACATAGACAATAAAAAAAAACAAGCTGTGAGGAAGATTTTTTACCTGAAATCCCCTTTCTGGTCCATCTTTCTGAATATGCTCAGGACTTTTGTCGTAACTTTCATTTTGCCTTATTTTACATTTTTTAAGTATCTTCAAACAAGAAAAATCAAGAGAAATGACATGGAAAAAAAAAATTACTAAATCTGAAGTTTTTTTTTAACGGAATGAATAATTGAAACACACAATGGTCTCAGTCAATACTTGTTTCAAAAGGATTTTTATCTTTATTTTAACGAATATAAATTTTGAATTCTTACGTTTTGAAGGATAAAGCGGTTTGTTACTTTATTCGTATGAAGCCAGGTTCATACAAGGGCTACTTCAGAAAAAGACAATGATCTAGCAAAGTCCTATAATATCAGTTTCCGTTATGTAGATGATATTCTTTCATCGAACAATCCTAAATTCAATGACAATCTTCATCTTATATACCCAATGATCATGAAATTAAAGAGACCATCAGTTTATTACCTGGACTTATGCCTTGATATATATTTATAACCCTGGACGTCTGAAAACAAATCTTTACTTCAAATGTACTGATTTTGGCTTGCCAATAGTGACTTCCCGTTTTAGAGAAGTAAGATTCCCAGGCATACCTGTACAGCGATTTTGTCATATTTTTTCATATTGAATTATGAATTATAGATAGAATTACCTGTAAATAGGGGTAATAACAAAATTACCACAAAGAGTTGTTAAGAGCCGAAAACCATGAGACAAAAAGACAAATCAGGTGGAAACCAACAGAAAATTGTTGACCGCATTGCATTTTAATAGAAATGGTGGGTTAAACCGGTTTTATGGCATGCCAAACCCCNCCCCCCCCCCTCATTCTTTGCATATCAATAGCAATGCTATTGAAAAGTCGTAGACAGTTACAAGAAATGATCATCCAAGTACTGAGTAAAAAGTGAAACGTGAATCAGAGTTCAGACCGAAAATTTCTCCGCAAGGGACTAATATCTATTAATGAACTTTTTTGTGGTGATCGTATGAGACGAAATTTTTACAATGAGGTCGCAGAGATAACTTTGTCTAATGAGAATGTCTGAATTATTTGGGCTAGCTCTTGCGTAACGAATCAACTGTGGAACATGCATTCCGTAAGCAGAAGAAGCTGGAATATTACTGTCCATGTTAGGAAAATTGATAATTTTTTTGAATTAAAACCGTCCCTGTTGTCGTAAATTGTAGTACTGAGATGACCATTTTCGTCACATTTGAGATGCAAGTTCAAAAAGATGTAGTTCTAGTGGTTTCTGACGTTAAATCTGTTGTCTCTAGTTTTGGTAGATATATCAATAGGACCCATTTAGATGCGTTATTGGTGGTAAGAGCATCATCAATATACCTATTAAGTGAGACTGTCGGATTTAGCATCCTTTATTTTATGATCTTTAACGAGTCCCTGAAGAAATTCTGTCTCCTAAGGATATAAAAACAAGTCTGTAGAAGAGCACAATTAGTGCCAACTGGCTGTTGATAAATAGTACCTTCAAATGAGTCAAATATATTACATGTAACAAGCATACTACACACCTGTTTTGCATCGTAGCATTCTCTTCCTTTACTTCATAATTATACTACCGGCCGTTTACTAGCTTATTGTTGAAGGTCAAATGGTGAATTCAAGATGAAGAACATCAATAATTAAAGACTGGAGTTTGTCTCCCCTGTAGTGTGGAGTCCATTAAAAGATTCCCCGTGCGAAAGATATTTACTCTCTATACGTTTCAGATATTTACTCTCTATACGTTTCAGCTATGGCGTATTGTTCTTGAGAGAATATGTCAAATGGATACACTATTTTGGCATTTTATTTTTTGTAATGTTCATATGTTAATCAAACCATTATGTTTATAGTGCCCACAAGTCATTGTTTTGTTATGCCAAGTTTTCTTGCAAAGGCCTCAATAATTGGCCTGTGGTTGTTAACTTTTAGTTTTTGTCTTCTATGAGTCTTTCTGTCGAACACAGGATGACGGCTGTCGCAAGAGCACATTGCCAGTTAATTACACGTTTGTTGACAACTCCGCATTCATGACAGGAATGATACATGTATGTAACCTGTGCTAGGGGTACAATGACGTATGAGCATAGCTCATTGTTTAAGGCCTCATGTTGATTTCAAGACGAAGAACATCAATAAAAACGTCGTTCAATATCTCATTTTAATAATGTATTTGTAGAGATTCTGTGTCATTTGCATTTACTTCATATCCCTTCATTGTTAATTTTAGACTGGAGTTTGTCTCTCCTGCAGTGTGGAGTCCGTAAAAAGATTCCCCGTGAGAGAGATGTATTTTCTCTATACATTTCAGTTATGGTGTACTTGTTCTTGAGAGAATATCATATTGATACACTATCATACTCTCATGTTTTTGCCACGTCATCTTGCAATTGACTCGATGAGTGCCCTGTGGATGTTTATTTGTTGTTATTGTTCTGTTCTGCATATATGTTCCGTCTTTCATTACAAGGAGCACCGTCATATTTAGACATAAGGTGGAATATTTAACAGATCTGTACTTAATATGAGCATTGCCTTCCCCAATTTCCTAGCCTTAACGAGGATCGACTTTACCTGGAAGAGCCAACATCCACCAATGTCCCTAATAGTGAAGAAGTGAAGTTAGTGCGACATGAACAATGAATTGAAAATGCAAGGGTAGATAAGTGAGAAGTTCTTATGACTCACTGATGATCAATATCCATGTGTTCCTTTGATTTGCCACCTTTTGAACTGAGCTCGCAAATTCAGGTTATATTTCAAAATGCAGCTGCAGATTTTTTCATGTAGAGTCATATTATCATTAAAACGCATTAAATCGGCTGTTCTTTGACACGAGACCTTATCTACTAATTAAAACCATTTAATTCAACATATTTTAATTTTTTCTAGTTACCAGGGCTCTATATCTGCCATTCGAAAGCTTATCATAATTATAGTATAAGTAAGTTTCTACGAGGTAGGTAAAGTATTATTTTTTTCATGTAACTATTATTACGTAAAGGCAATAACAAAGTCTTGTCTCTTACTTTGACAGAAACAGTCATGTGTGAACATTTTTACTTTAAATACGCAAAAGTGAGAAGGATACAATTTTATTTAAGATGTGAATTCAGTAAATAAGCATGACATCATTAAGCACCGCCAAGTTTGGGGGGAGCTTTCCGTACTGTGATGAAAAATTATAATGAGATGTTTTAGGATATTATTTATTTTTTGAAATAAATATTTTTTGAGAATACAATAGATACGCAAGTTGTCTAAAAAACAGTAGATTTTGTTATGCTGTACGCGTGTTTCAAACAGTAACCTCTCATCGGCAGCATTAAAATCAAACAATGTGGAAAGTGAAAGGTAGTTGATACATGTAGGTGACGCCTAAAAGCGAAAGAAGTAACCTGGCAAAATCATCTACATTTTTTCATAGCGAATTTCAAGAAGACGGGAGGGGGTCAAAGTAAGAAATTCAGTGCGAAATTGCTATTATACGATTTCAAGTCCCGGAAATGGCTAAACAATGCCGCATAACCAAATGTTTTGACGGTGCCAAAACTTAGACCCACATGTATATAATTAATGAATGAGATATAAAAGTTCCCGATATTAATTACGTGAAAATTACTATGAGTGTTAATTGTCTTAGATGTCAACATAGAAAGTAATGGGGATTAAATCAGTCCTATATGAAGAAAATCTGAATTTTATGTTTTTTAAGCTAATTTGCAAGTGTCAAAACGATAGAATTTGTATAATGTGCATTGCGAACACGTGTATAAATGCCTTTATTTCGTGAAGTCATATTTATGGTCTGTTTCATGATTTCTCAATTTTAATCCACGAAAACGGGCGTATTCTGACAACTGTCCCTGTTTGCACGACTGTATGCATGTTTTAGCCGGGACACGTTATGCATACGACTTACGTTTCAAACTTGTATGTCACTTATATTCCATTTTTATTTTCTTTCGAAAATTCCTAAATAATAAGTGGAACACCATGTCAAGAAACGTCTCTTTTGTTCATAAACTTTAGAACAGATTGAAGACATTTCTATTTATTCGACATAAATTGTTTAAGATGAAATGTACCAGCTGTTATCAGAATTTAGCCAGGCTGTTCGATTTTCTTTGTTATATATTTTACGAAAGAATATGGAGTAAATGAACATAAGACCATAGCACATATGTTAACTCTAACTGCAATAATTTTAATGAGCTGTATGGCCGTTTCGGAAATTTATTCCTCATCAGCAGCACTCGAACCCAGACAAAGGAAATCCATATAGTACATTTTAAAATTGTACTTTTATAGGAAGTTGACACATGTCATGTTTTCTTTTCAGATATGGCTTTGTATTAAAACAAGTAATAGTGTAATCGTGTCAACTTGACACCTACTCAACATGTGCAAATAACAGGAATAAAAAGATAAAAATGGCTGCCAACAAGAAAGAGCAATACCGTAAAGTCTCCAAAAACACATTTCTTTATTTTTCAGAGGTGATGACCTCTCCATAAAAACTCTATAAAATCAACAGTGATATATGTGGATACATGTACTTCTAATAGGTATAGCAAACTAACAACATATACAGCGTCTCGTTTTGCGTTACTGCCGTCTCCTATATAGGTTTTATATTCAGTTAATAAACATGACATCATTAAGCACCTCCAATTTTGTTATATTTTCAGTAATATAATGAAGAATTATAATGAGATGATTAAAGGATATTATTTAGAATAATTATAGTTATTAAAAGCTAGTTTATAAGTGACGTAAAAAAAGCGAGAGAAGTAACCTGGCAACATTCTACACTTTTTACAGCGAGTTTTAAGAAAAAAAGGGGGATGGTGTCAAGAAAAACATTCAGTTCGAAATGAACAATGAAGGGATATGGCGTAAATGCAAATGAGAAAATCTCTAGAAATACGTGGTAAAACCAAGCAATGGAACAACGCTTTTATTGTTGTTCTTCATCTTGAAGTTATCACGAGGCCTTCAACAATGAGCATTACTCATACCTCATAGCAAGTTCAAGACGACCCCTAGCACCGGTTTGAGCGGAATTCATTGCTTATTGCTGAGCGACGCTTCATCCATTTCTTTTTTCCTTTGATCAATGGATGCTGGAAGTTGCTATATCCGTTTTCAAATCACGGAAATGGCTAAAAATCACATATGACCCAATGATTCGACGGTGCAAAAAAATTTGACTCATTTGTATAATTTGCTAAATGAGAGGTTATTACTATGATTGTTCATTGTCTTAGAAGTTAACATAAGAGGCAATCGAGATTTATTTACTGTATTTACCCCTATAGTACCATCATTGTTAGATTTTTAGATAAAATTCAGATCACTTATGATTAGTGAATAATCAAAACAATTGTATTTGTAATTAAATATAATCGACAATGGTATATTGAAATCAAATGATCTTTTTTCCCTGATACTATGTCCCGGTTCACATTTTCGATTATTTCAATGCCAGTGGCGGGCAATACAAATATTTTCAAAATTAATTGCAGATCCACTTATTAGCCCCGATTTGCAGTGGGGACTTTTATTTTTAAAATTTGAAAGATCTATGTATGAACCAAGCCTGTATAGTGCACCCGGGACTGAACTATCCTGGCCCGAGAACATAATTAATTTCCCCTATCTGTTCATTATAACTAATTGGGAGATAAAAAAAAATTGCACCTGCTCAATCTTCATGAAATTTGGCATGCTTACAGAATTATCTTAGCTTGATAAAATACAGGAAAACTGGAAAAATTTCCCATTTCGTTTTTTGTTTGACACTTTCATAAACATATACACCATCATCGAAAAAGTCAGAGGTCTTCTAAACAATGAAAATTTAACCTTTTTGACCCCAGCCAAATCACACCTTGTGGATGATTTTTTTTGCAACTTTTACTTTTTATTGTATTTTAATGTCTCCTCTTTCATTTAGACTAAAAAAAATACCCATTTTTCAAAAGCTGAGGCATAGAAAAAAAATTAAAGAAATACACTAAATTAGTGGGGACAACGATTCAGATATTACCTGGATTCTATTTAAAAAAAAAAAATACAATCGGAAATCAACAAAAGGTCGATAACGCTTATCCACTAGAGGGTGCTACGTGCGTTTCTTGCCATTGAATTATTAATTGATTTTGAACATTTTAATGATTTTATGTTAACATTTATAAATATTGGTAAGTATATATCTCTATTCATTGAATGAAGTGTTATGCAATTGGCCATATTTTTATTATTGGCAAATAATGTTTTTTGCTTTCTTTTTGACAATTGCTAGACCGTTCGTTTAAGTTTAAAAACGAAAGTGAAATTTTATCTTACGTCAATTAATAAAAATTTAATTTTTGGAAAACATTTGTTCTTCTTGGCATGAGACAGAGAATTGCATTATCGAATATTTTTATTTGTTCAGTGCAGTTCAGTGATATCTTTTTATGAGCTCCTTTACGTGCATTGTCTTTTTGGATCTTGACAATTCTGTTCGGTAAGTTTGTTATTATCTCCATGAATGTTAAATTTTTGCGAAGTTTGTACAACATATACAACCAATGGGACATAGGTTCACATGTTTAGTGTGATCCTTTCAAAACTGCAGATATTTCGTTGAAATAATGGATGCTACATTGAAAGTTTACATGGGAGATTTTTTGCTTAAACTGCAATTATTTATATAAAAATGTCACTTTATGCTTCCGGGTTTAATCTGGGACACTTATGTAGCGAGATCATATTATATATTTGTCAAAGTAAAAATTTCAAGGTCATTAAATGACTCCTTGCACCTGATTTACAGCCAATCAGATTGCTCTATGCAGACAAACCCATTTTAAGCACAATGAGATTTAAACCTCTGAACACAACTTGATATTAAAGAGCATTATTAATTATAAGTGGAACCATTGGTCATTGTTATTTGTAGAGTAACTAAAAATATGCGATTGTTTTGAACTTATGAATTCTATCAGGTCGGGGGGGGGGAGACTAACAATCTAACATCTAGCTTTTTTAATGTTTTAATCTTGCTGTAAAATATAGCAAGTTAAAACAGTTTCGAATGAAATTTGATCAAGGAAAGTATTTGGTTTGTCCTTTTTATTAATTTTTTGTCTTCGTAGTTCACCCAAGTGGCCGTGAGTGGCAAATCTAGTTTAACATATGATCCTTTCAGAGATTTTGTCCTTTGAACAAAAACTATTACAATTGATAATAAAAGTGCTCATCAACGTGTGTGATTTTTATGTTCTAACCTCATCCAAGATCGTTGCCAGGGGTAATGTTAGAAAGTGTCTTTCGGAAATGCATTAAAAGATGTTTTTCTCTGGAACCACTGGACGGAATATGATTATGATTGTTCTTTAGTGTTTACTCTTAGAGTGAGTGATAATTATTTTTTAATCTTATCCAAAATAATATTATAATTATATATTACCCTAAGAACAATGTATTTAAAAATCTTCTCTGACACCACATGAAATGTTTTTTTAACGAAATTTGACATAACTAGTCCTTAGTAAATCCCTGAAAGTTTGTTATTTCATTTTTGTACCTTATCCAAGTGGCCATCAGCAGTGCGTATAACGTAACATAATGCCTGTAAACAATTTCTCTTCATAGCCCACTTAAACCAATTTAGTAAAATTTTATCATAAAATCCTTGGATGGGTCGTTAAAAGTATGTTTTTTTTTCATGTTCATGACTCATCAAAAATGGTTGCAAGCTGAGAAGATAATAAAGTTAATCAAAGGAGGGTATGGGAAATGCATCATAAATCTTTGTTCTGAAATTTGAAAATAATAGTCTTTGGGTATTCCCTTTAAAAGTTGTGATATTTATGTTTATACCTCTTTTCCGGAGCACCTGATGTCACTCTCGGTTTTTATGGGAGTTCACACTATCAGTAGTTTTAGTTTTTTTGTGTTGTCTTGTGTATCATACTGTAAATTTTAGTTTTGTCTTCGTCGGTAATGTTCGTGCTACTGATTTGTCCCGGTTAATGTTTGAATACTCCAGAGGCTTACTACAGTTTTTTCAAATTTTTATCTTGGTACTGTTTAAGGGTTAGAGAAGTAACAAGTACCATGGGTTTTTATTGGTTTTGTCTAAGGGTTAGAAAATGGCAATTCCAATCAGCTACATATCAGAACTTTCAAAACAATATGCACCTCACTGATCGTGTGGCGGGTGTCGCTAGTGGAGCAGGACATGCTAACCCTTCCGGAGCACCTGATGTCACTCCCGGTTTTCATGGGAGTTCACACTATGAGTGCCTTAGTTCTTAATGTTATCTTTTTATTTCCATGCATTGTAGCTGTCTCACGTCCTTGTTTTGTCTTTGTTTTTATCTGTTACCTTTTTGCCATGTCTTTGGACTTCGATTTTTGTAGTTATCGCTTCCCTTGTATCTTCGTTATTCTCCTGCCGTTGTTATATAGACGTTACCGGAGAAACAGAAATTGTAAAGGACCGTAAGAGTAATGCATTATAATTCTTATCCTCTATTTTGACAAGATTTCATCACAATAGTCCATGGTGTTCCCCTTAAATGTTTGTAAACTTTTATTTTGTACTACATCAAAAAGAATTGCGCCATCCTACGTACAGTTCAACATAGACTTCTATTGGAAAATGACAATCTTATTGATTAGAACTGCTGTGATATTTGGAATGAAATTAAGTCACAATTATCCTATAGGGGGTTCTAAACAGTTATAATTTTTGTTCGTGTAACATCAAAGATGGCCACCTGAGCGGAAAACAGTCTAAAATTTGAACATTGAGAGCGTCTTTGAAGATATTTTTTCAACAAATTTAACCATATTTGATAATAATAGTTTTTAATGGTGTCACTGAAAATTGTTTTTTTTTTGTTCGTACATATATCCCATTCACAATGAATCCAGCAAGCAACATAATCCAAAAAACGACAGTACAGCATATTGTTAAACATTTTAAGTTTTAAATAAGGGTATAATCCCCACACATTAATCCAGAGTACACCAAAAGTTAGAGATGAGTTTTGAGCACAGAATGCCTTTAACTCTTGAATAAACAATGAATGGATATGGAGTTAAGATACATGAGACAGCATCTCTACAAATACATGGTAAAACCAAAAAACTGACAACGATTTTATAGTTATTTTTCATCTTGAAGTCACAATGAGGTCTTCAACAATTAATAGATTCAAGAGGTTCAGTCTAAAAGAACGCCCAAAATATATCCAAAAGAGGGTAATACCATCTTAAATGACTGCTAATGCATACAATTTGAATATTTGATCTTTGATTTACCGATAATCTGATTAATCATATGTTTAGTAATAAATACAGACGTTTTGAATATGTGATGCAGTACATGACTTTCATTCCGTATTCACACTATGACGTCATACCCTTTATCACATGGCTAGACCTGTATCATACTCTTTTTCCAAAAAAAAATTGTTTTCAATTCGACTTATTTTTTTAAATGAATGTGGGGTTAAAAAAAATTGGGGGGTGAAAAAAAATTTTTGGGGGGTAAAAATTTTTTTTTGGGGTAACAAAAATTTATTTGGTATGAATTTTGGTGTCAATTTTAAAAATCTAGCAAACCTTTTTCCTTTACATGTTAGATTTTATACCAAACTTCCAGTCCTTTCCGCCCATTTTGAAATTTTTTTTTTCACAAAAAAACTTGCTTCTCCGCCGATTTCATTTTTTACAGTATTTTTGGGATTAAGTAGTCCTCTGTTTAAATATATGATAAACTGTATAATACATGGCAAAATCCGTATCACATGCCGTATCATCCCTCGCGCTGATATTGGTAACTTGGGATGATACGACATGTGATACGGATTTTGCCTGTATTATTTCCTATCTATCAAAATTTCAATTTACAGTAAATTTGTTTTGCTATTGATTTGTTAATGTTATTAAATTGTGGTCCATATCTGAAAGAGTCATAATTTACCACTATATCATGCCATACTCGCTTTACATCATTTTTATCCCCACATGAATCGAAATTTTTGGTCTGTTTGTCTGCTTTTCTGTTTGTCCACAAAAAAATTAATATTGGGTATATCTGTTGAATGGTAAATGATAAGGATTTCATATTTAACATGGGCATTCCTTGTGGCAGGACCTTTTAAACATTACCATTGACCGTGTGACCTTGACCTTGGGATGTGTATGAACAAATTAATCAACTTCAACATTGGATATATCTTTTGAATTGTACGTGACATGACTTTCATATTTTGCATGCGCATTTCTTCGGGCAAGACCTTTTAATTGTTACCAAAATTTTTGACCTTGTGACCTTGACATTTGAACAAACGCATAAAAACTTTCGCATAGATCATATCTTTTGAATGGTAAGTGATAGGACTTTTCATATTTTGCATGTTTATTCTTTGTGGAAAGATATCCGGTAAAATTTCATCAGAACTTACTAGTTTCATTTTATATATTAAAACATTAAATTCATTTATGAGAAAACGTGTCTTGATATCTTAAGAATTTGTATTGTACAAAAAATCTTTGAAAGCATTCAGCATATTTTCTTCATTTAAAACTTTAACATTTTGTATATCCTTTGAATAGTAAAAACAGTGTTTTGTTTTAACAAGTGTGTTAATTAAGTCACCAAATTTTACTTATGCATACTATTGTCTGCTATTACTGTTTACAGACTAAACTGTCATGTCTGCTATATGCAGATGATTTGGTACTCCTGGGCTCTAATCCTATATCACTTCAAAATAACTTAGATCGACTAAAATGTTATTGTGATAAATGGCATTTAACTGTAAACCTTAAAAAATCTAATGTTGTAAGTTTTACAAAAACTGGGAAAAAATGTACCCAGCAATTTTTGTTTGGAGGGAAGTCAGTAGAAAATTCTTGTTCTTACAATTATTTAGGAATGAAACATGTATCGTCTGGATCATTTACAACTGCTAAGAAGGAACTAGCACTAAAAGCTCGTAAAGCATTATTCAAAGTCCAAAAGAGTATAAATTATCCCCATTGTAGTATTACTTTGATGCTAAAACTGTTTGATACCTTAGTTAAGCCAATTTTAACGTATAGTAGTGAGGTGTGGGGAGACTCAAATAATACCTTAATAGAAAACTCACATAATAAGTTTTGTAAATCTCTTCTTGGTCTTAGTAAAAACTCCTCAACTGGTGCTGCATTTGGTGAACTTGGAAGAATCCCGTTGCAATTGTATATAGAGCTCAGTATGATAAAGTTTTGGCTAAGAATAGCAAACAGTAATTGCAGGAAACTTGTATTGGAAGCTTATCAATCAGAACGTCATCAAAATGTACCATCAAACTGGTTAACTTGTGTTAAAAATATATTGTGTCACCACGGATTTCAATACGTATGGTTAAATCCATCAAATTATGACTCAGACTTCATATTTGGCAGCATTTCAGAAGTAATGCAAAATCATTACATATCCAAATGGCATTTAGAAATAAATGAAAATAAAAAACTACAAAATTACAAAATATTCAAAACAAACTTAAAAATTGAACAATATCTGTGTATTATAAAAAATCGTAAAAAGCGATCAGCAATTTGTAGATTTAGGGCAAGCTGTCACTCATTAAAAATTGAAACTGGTCGTCATAAAAGACCACCAATCCCTAGAAATCTCCGTTTATGTAATTCTTGTAAGACCATAGAAGATGAACAACATTTTCTGATATCGTGTAAAAAATTTGATAGTGACAGACAAACGATATTTTCACTAGTAAAAAAACCAACATTTAACCATTGGAATGAAAATGATAAATTTAAATTCTTAATGTCCACGGAAGATCCTGCAATATTAGAGTCGATTGGTGACTTTATTCAAAAGCATCTTTTTAACACAAGTTAACTTTAATAATAATATTATTTCAAATTTTACTTCTTTGTGTTATTGTGATTATCTTAGTAGAAGTAGCGTTATCCTCCATAAACTGTTTATTATGCAAAAGAAACATTCTTATTTGTGCAGTAATGCTTGTTTGTAATAATGTTTGTCAAACCCATAATACTCATGTGGTTGTACAATAAAATATGTTATGTTATGTTATGTTATGTTACTATTTTTCAATTTCCTATTACAGGTATTTATATTTATCAAGGACGTATCCTTGTATTTACATTGTATATACATGTATCAGTGATAAGGGATGTTACTAACTTATCTATTAAATATGTTATGCAGATGTAATTAATCACTTTCTTTGAATAGCTATAAATAGATCGCTTATTAAATGTTTTTTTGATAAGCTAAAAATAGATTCTAGTGTATAAATTTTGATAACACTGATGGACAGAAAAACAATAAGTTAATTTTAATGTTTATAAAAAGGGGGTGAAAATTGTTCTCTTAATAATGCTTGGATAATCATTGGAGTGATCATTTTGGTGACTTTTTAGCTCATCTGGCCTAAAAGGCCATGTGAGCTTTTGCCATCACTTGGCGTCCGTCGTCTGTCGTCCGTCGTCCGTCCGTCCGTCCGTCCGTCTGTCCACAATTACAAAAAAATCTTCTCCTCTGAAACTGTTCAGCCAATTTTTATGAAACTTTGGTGGGATGTTCCTTGGATGGTCCTCTTCCAAAATTGTGTCCGATGACCCCGCCCTCAAACCAAGATGGCCGCCAGGCTAAAAATAGAAAAAAGGGGGGGATGAAATTTTAAAAATCTTCTCCTCTGAAACTACAAAGCCAATCTAAGCCAAACTTTCTTGAAATGATCCTTGGGTGGTCCGTTTTCAAAATTGTGTCCGATGACCCCGACCTCCGATCAATATGGCAGCAAGGCTAAAAATAGAAAAAAGGGGGGATGAATTTTGAAAATATTCTCCTCTGAAACTATCATTTGGATTGTAACCAAACTTTGCTAAAATGGTGCTGTGGTGGTCTCCTTCCAAAATTGTGTCCGGCATTACCGACCTCTGACCAAGATGGCCGCCACAGCCGATCAAAGTTTAACATAGAACCCTATGGGAATTCCGTTGATTTTTTTTCTGAAACTACTCACTCAGTTGCAACCAAACTTTGTTGGAATGGTCACCAGGTGGGTCTTTCTCAGAATGGTGTCAGATGACCCCTTCCGCCAATGTTGAAAATTGTTCCTTGACTGCTATTTTCAAAATGGCCGCCTTAAAAAGGCGGGAAAATTCAACATTGTCCGATATCAATG
>MJUU01006074.1:217835-258648 GCA_002080025.1 Modiolus philippinarum | reverse complement strand
CCAAAAAAGGCGGGAAAATTCAACATTGTCCGATTTCAATGCCATTTGGTTTCCAAATCGGTCTTGATGTCATAACTTCAAAACTGATGTTAGAAATTGTTCGTTGGCCGCCATTTTTAAAATGGCCGCCAAAAAAGCGGGAAAATTCGACATTGTCCGATTTCAATGAAATTTGATTTTCAAGTAGATATTGATGTTGCGACTTCAAAACTGGTGTTGAAAATTGTTCGTTGACTGCCATTTTCAAAATGGCTGCCAAAAAAGGCGGGAAAATTCAACATTGCCCGATTTCAATGACATTTGGTTTCCAAATCGGTTTTGATGTCATAATTTCAAAACTGATGTTAAAAATTGTTCGTTGACCGCCATTTTTAAAATGGCCGCCAAAAAAGGCTGGATAATTCTACATTGTCCGATTTAAATGAAATTTGATTTCCAAGTAGATATAGATGTTACGACTTCAAAACCGATGTTGAAAAATGTTTGTTGACTGCCAATAACAAAATGACATCTCAACTTCAAAACTGGTGTCGAAAGTGGTCCTTAGCAAGAATTTTTTTGTCAAAAAAGCCCAATAACGAAATATAGTAAAACATGATCAGACTTAAAAACAGCTAAAGATATAGGAGGTGTTTGAGCTACGAAAGTTTGAGAAACTGAAGATCAACTGTATAACTTACACTGTTACCTTGATTGTGGCAACTGAAACCCAGGTGAGCGATACAGGCTCCTGGGAGCCTCTGGTTTGTGTTTGCATCCAATTATAGTCATTATTTGTTGTGATTTAACTTTTCAATCGATGCAAAAATTTATTACTACAGAAACACTTTGACTATTGTTCAATGTGCTAAATATTTATTCTGAATTCCAACTCGGGGCATAAGTGTAAAAAAACACATCTATCTTGTTTTTTGTAGTTTCCCAAATATGTTCTTTATAGAATTTTCCATTGCCATGAGCTTGCGTCTATCGTCCATAATGGTAAATTTTTCCACATTGTCATCTTTTTGTCTGCAAATATAACCAAACTTTACAGAAATGATGTATAGAAGGCCCTTTACAAAAATTGATCCATGACATGAATCTATTTCACAAGTCATACGCCACTGTTGTGCATTTAATGTGCACGCCGATTCCTACAGCGTACCTCAAACGCTACTTCGCCAGAGTTATTTCAATCACTGTTAATATTAACACTCAAAACGTTTTATGGTCCTCATTTCGATTTGACGGATCGCAGCAATGTGTCTATTTCATATGATGATAACACCTTTCAGTAGTTCTCTAGTAATTACTTAATTGACACTACCAAACTTGACCTCACACCAAAATTTCACTTACAGCATGACAGGTGCCGATATTGAATCAGGTCATTCCACAGCACCTGGTGCACAGTGTTCCTTTTGTTTCGTCTTCGTCATTTACATTCTCTGAGGAGGATGTCGAGATGAGATATTTTTAAGCTCAGGATTTCGGGATTTTTATGATTTAAGCCCGGGATTTCGGGAGATTAATTCACCGGGAATCGGGATTTCCTGAGTCTTGAAGTTTCTTTGTTGTTTGGGATTTCGGAATAATGCAAAAAATAAAGCCGGGATTTCGGGATGAGAACCCCTCCGCCCCCTTTTGCAATAAATTCTGAATTTATCATTATTGGCTGTTGCTTAGGTGTTTACTGAGAAATGTATGCAGTTTAAACCAACATCACTTGGCATTCGTCGTCCGTCCATCGTGCGTCGTCGTTAGCTTCACATTTTCATCTTCTCATCTAAAACCACGAAAGCAAAGTCAATTACAAGAATGATGTATGAAAATTTCATGAAAATTACTAATTTCATTCCGATCAGAAAAAAAACCATTGCTGCTGGTACGGAACTTTAATATTTAACATTGGACCCTATTAAAAAAAATTTTTTTTTTATTAATTGCTCTGAAACTATTAAAGCAAATTCTCTAAACTGTACTGGAATGATGTTAGGTAGGTCTTTACCAAGATAGCTCATTTTGTTCCGATTCTCCCGATTCGACATAAAAAAGAAAAAAAAAACGGTATAGCTTTGGACCCTTTTGATACAATTGAAGAGAATTTAGCAATACGGCACTGTAATGGATGGCCCTTTTCCAAAAGTGCGCGTTTTGTTTTGCTTCGATAACATACATGGCCATTAGCATGGAAAATAGTTTAACATTGTAAATTCATATTTTCATTTTTCCTCTGACATTACTGAAGCAAACTCAAACAAAATTTACAGAAATAATTTATTGAAGGTTCTTTACAAAGATTGCTCATTTCATTTCCATCCAACAAATAAACATGGCCACCAAAGTATAACAGAGATAATTTAAAACATCAACCTCTATGGCAAAAGATTATAATCAAAATTACCTCTGAAAATTTTGAAGGAAATTTAACGAAACTGTACTGGAATAATGTATGGACATTAAGTATGGAAATAATGTATGGACGTTGCTCGACAATTAGCAAAGAATTCCGCTTAAACCGGTACTACGGGCCGTCTTGAACTTACTATGAGGTGTGAGCAAAGCTCATTGTTGAAGGCCTCATGGTGACTTCAAAACAGCAATAAAAGCGTTGTTCCTTTGCTTGCTTTTACCATGTATTTGTAGAGACTTTGTCTTATGTGCATTTACTCCATATCTTTTTATTCACCATGGAAGGTCCTTCACAAAATAAGCTCATTTGTTTGATTAGTTAAAGAATTTGCCTGCCAGCACGAAACAAATTTTAACATTGGCCCTATTGAAAATTTATATTTTGATAATCTTCTCTGAAACCCTTTAAGAATAGTGATGTATGTAGGTCCTTTACAGATATTTTTGTCCCCGTTTGATTGCGTAAGACCATCGAACAAATGAAAGGATGTTATATAAAAATGTACATTGGACAAAACATCTACAAATATATCTTCAAGATGAAAAATAACAATAAAAGCGTTGTTTTCATTGCTTGGATATACCATGTATTCGTAGAGACTTTGTCTCATGTGC
This sequence comes from Modiolus philippinarum, assembly GCA_002080025.1. Taxonomy (NCBI): domain Eukaryota; kingdom Metazoa; phylum Mollusca; class Bivalvia; order Mytilida; family Modiolidae; genus Modiolus; species Modiolus philippinarum. The sequence continues at coordinate 255,639 of MJUU01006074.1, read as the reverse complement.
AAATACTCCATATCCTTCCAGTGCAAATACTCCATATTCTTCCGTTGTTTTGATAATTATAAGCAAATACAACAACGGTGTTTCTGTGGTTCATGGTCCAAGGGGTTAACTCTCATAGTAAATTCCAGACGGCCCTTAGCATCGACTTGAGGGAAGCTCACTGCTAAATGTCGAACAACGCTACATCCATAATTGACCTCGGATGTTATGTTTTATTCAAATTCAGATTTCAATTTTTGTTTCTCTTTTTTTCAGGTTTTGACCTGTAAAACATCTACTTATGAGAAGAAACCTCCAAAGCAATGGTGCTTATTTGTCGTATGATAAATACATCATTACAACTTTTCTAGATGATGAAAGGCTACAAAATTTTGGATTGCGTGGTCGGCTTGATGTTTATTGGTGGGTTGTCTTTTGTTCAGTCAAAGACTGATAGTAAGTGATGTTTGATAAATAAGAAAAATTATAAGTATTCATTCGATTAGTTTAATGAAGAAAGAAAATGGACAAAAATAAAATGATTCATTATCAAAATAATAATAAAATAATAGATATACTACGTTTTGTATATTGTTATTCTTAATTCCCCTAAACGAAGTTAAGGGGATTACTGCAGTTCCCCCAGTGTCAGCGTACTGGTGTATATCGAAGTACCTTTGACGGATAAAGTTATGGAACTTTAGGTGTAATGCCACCTTAGGTTGGCTTACTTTTCAAGAAAATTAAGTCAATTCGACCTGCATTTTTCGCTCTTTTGGCTTATATTCAAGTTTATGTTTGAGTGACTATATGTTATTGCATCTAACCTTGCACATGCATATCTCACTAAAGGTACGTTAGCATCCATGGATAACAAGTTACTTTGTTTTACATTTTTTGCTAGATTCTCCCGCATTCAAATTACTAGAGCTCAGATCTCATTCACTGTACATAGAAGATCATTAAGCGTTGAATATGCATGCATCTCTGATGGAATCTTACATGTACATTCAAGTTTCTGTCTGAGATCAGGTCTCGGTCAGTGTACAGAGTATTATACTGTAACCTTGCAAATTCGTACATCTGTGATAATATGTCAGTACCAAACCAAAAAGAGCTCACTTTCCCCACAATTTCTGTTTTACATTCAAATGAACGCCGGAGTTGATATTTCCGTCAATTTAAATGGTAGGATCAACAATTGTATCTTGCATATGGATTCAACTTGTCATATGGAAACGATCACCAAAGTTTTTTCTTTGACATGTCAAAAGTATTCAGAGACCTGTTCATAAGAGGAGCTAAAGTAATCAGAAACATTGAAAATGGGAAAGCATTGATATTCTTAGTTGTTAATGTTCAATATGACAGCCCTACCTGTGTTAAACCTTCTTGACTTTAATTCTGCCAAACAATACACGAAGTATGACAAAAACAAACTGTTTTTTGTTGTTGGTGTATTAGAATGTATCTTGGTTTAATTGTTAATTTGAATAATAAAATAAAAAAACATAACAGGAAACACCTACAAATGCCACAATGTTCCACGGAACTGCACAAGAAAAAACCACAAAAAACTTTAACAACGATAGGAAATCGGGACGACTAGACTTGGTTTCGGCACCAGCAAAAGCCAGCGGTAGGGTTAAACCGGTTTATTGGCCAGCGGTAGGGTTAAACCGGTTTATATTATACCAAAACCTCCCGTTTCTCTGTCCCGTTTCCCAATAGTGTAATATACATACGAATTAAACCCAAAACAGGTAGACTACTAACTCCATGACCACAATCTTGAAAAAGGGAAAGGTAAAAAATGTTATTTTGAAAAATGGGTGAAGAAGTGTTCGCCTCTAAACTGCCGGCTAGCTCAAGGAGCCTAGTCTACTGGTAAAACACTGTCGCAATACGGAAGTCGAATTATATTTCCCTGATTAATGATGTCAATTAAATAAAAGTAATACATACTTGCAAATTGGCCTGCATCAAATTAACAGAATGACTTAGAACCTTGTAAAAGACCTATTTATTGTAACAACCCTTACTTTTGGGGATACACAGTACGTATCGCAGATCTGAGGCAGTCTTTAAATTTGATTGCAGCCCTCTATACTTATTACAATGGTTTCAGACGGGGTATATGGCGTGACATTCACTAGACGAATTAATTCTAAATCAATATCTAGGGTATTTCATGCTATATTCTCCACAAGTGACCTGAATTATATTTATTTTCCGGTTAACAGTCATGGCGGCATCAGATATGCAAAAGAAGAAGAAAATAAATACCCTTAAGATTCCGCTAACGTGATTTTAGGTAATGACGTTGTCATTTTTCATGACAACTTTGACCTGGCAGGTTTTAAGAACCCAGTTGGCATTTAATTAAAGCCGTCCGATCAAAAGCAGACTTACTTGAAGATAGAGACATTAAAAGCGTTTTATCGGTTTTTTTTTTTGTTTTGTTTTTGTTTTATTTGTTTTGTTTTGTTTTTGTTTTTTTTTTTTTTTGTTCGACCATTTATTTGTAGGGAATCTGTCCAATGTGCATTTGATTCATATCCGTTCATTGTTTATTTACGTATGTAAACCAGAATCTGTATTTTTTTATATGAAATAACGGTATCCAGTGTATGTTTAAGCTATTTTCTCACAACTGAAAAAAAAAAACAATTCACAATAAATTTAATGTTTTATGTTTTTTAAACCAGTGTTAAGGGAGTTGGCTACTCCATTTGAAAATAAATAGGATTTCTAATAAACATGATTTTTTTTGTTAAGTAAATAAAATAGAAGTAATTTAAGTGAAAAAAAATTGATAGGTTGATGGTCTCGTTTTTTAGATTTAAGTGAAAATTTGGCGGGAAACCGAACTCCTCTGTTTTTTCATAGGATTAACACAAGCAATGTTTGACCATGAATGAATGTGACAGAATAAATAGAATTCAATGAAATTTTTACAGAATGCTCACAAAGATGTATAAAATGAAATTATATAAAAAAAATAAGGGGTTCAATGTGCAAAAAATTATAATGCTTTTAAATGGATAAAACCAGAGGATTCAGAAAATCTGACAGAAATCCCAAAACATGAGGAGCGAACCTCCTTAAGGACAAGTATTTTACATATTTACGATCTGGTAATTTCAATGTAAAATACGCGTATCTTTTCATTTATAAATACCCCATTAATTGGTTTGAAAGTACAAAAATACCCAAGTTACATAATAAGCAGTAAATTTTGTTATGCTGTACACGTGTTTGGAAGAGCAACTTTCAACAGCAGAGTTCAGCATTAGAATGAAATGATATGGAAAAACACCCTCATATTAGTCAGGAATAAGTACTCGTAACCAAATATATCGAAATAGGAGACTAAATCCTGTCCAAGGACATCCATGGAGTGCAATACACGGTATTTTTAAGGATTACAATTTTGATTAAAACAGTTAGCGTTCATTTCCATAAACGCAAGGATACGGTAGACTCCTGGGCTAGTGAATACCCTCGGGAACCTGTGGTCCACCATCAGTGTCATTGACCCATTGATTGTTAAACATAAAATACATGTACAAAAAGTTGCATTATAAACAGTTTATTTTTTTATGCTATTTTAACAGTACACTGGCAAATACTTGAGCCCCCAATATCGTTTGGAAAAAGTGTCTTTTTGGTATGTAATATTACATGTTGCACACAGAATAAAACAGCTTATTGGACTGTTGGAGACACAAGTATTTCACAGAATCTGAAATCAACTAAAGACTGGAAATATAACATTTTTACCAGCAATCATCTTTGTATGCTAGAGATAAAAATGTTCGGACCAGAGGATGCTAACAAAGTCTACTCCTGCTACTACAACTTTGACCGATTTAGTAAAAACCTTACATTAGATGTAACGTCGTTTGAAAGTAAGTATTATTACATTTTTTATATTTTAATAGCAGTTATATTTTTCTCGAAGAAAATAGATATTGTAAATGTGGAAATTTTCGCAAGGGGATAATTTCCTTTAATTTCGCGTTTGGGAATTTTACGCGAGTATAAATCCACGTGAATACTTTTAATTACAAAAGAGATTAACAATCAAATTTAAAAAATCCACGAAGTTTTATATAATATCTTAGCGAACGGTTCGGGTATGACACTAAGCTACACTAATCCTTACGAAAATATACACGTTACAATAAATATAGCCGCAAAATGGCACTATAGCAAATAGTTTTTACATAGGCAAAATAAAAGAGAGAAGTAGAAACTGTGTTTGGATGCAAACATAAAGTCTCCATAACCAACACCATTATTGCAGCGATTACGGTGCCCTGTTATTGAATGGGGGTACCTCTTTTGAGGCAACAACTCTTCTTGGGTTGAAAAACATTGAAACTTTTGCAAAGTGTTCAGTGCAAATTGCCTTTTGCACCAGCTTTATCAAATTTTGAATCGAATATTTGAATATTTTAGGAATTTTTATGTTACATTTTTATCAATGTCCGCTTTAGATTTTGATCCGAACAAAAATTTAAGCTTTCTTTTGCGAATAATTAATATGGAATAAAATAGAGGAGTACAAGGTATATATCATTGAACTTTTGCTCACAGTGTTTGTAGTCTTTTTTACATAATATATCATTTTACCGTTTTTGGAATATTATTTGTTTTATTAATTCCGTCCCTTGATAACCATGTCATTTTACTGTATTTAGTAAATTTCTGCAATCATAATACAAGTTCTTGATTCAGTATTTTGACCAATAGATCATTGTTTCGAGTTAAAAGTTGCTTTATAAAATGAAGCAAACATCTGTTATGAAAAACTGCTTGTGCTGCTAATCTAAATTAAAGACTTATTCCATCCGGAATACCGATCTATTTGCCTGCATCAGATTGGATTGAGCACACATAATGTATTTATTTTTAAGGTCAACCGGATAAAGCATCTATTATAGTACACGGAAAAGAGACAAATGGCAGATACTTGTTGAAAGTAAATGTATTAAATGCATTCCCAGAACCAATTTGCGATTCTTATATAGACGTAAGTTATTCTCATAGAGGCATTTGACAATAAAGTATGATCATTTTTCCCTCCTCGGACAAAGGAATCTATTAATTTTGTAACACAAGATTTTTCTTTCTCCGTAAATGGTGGTTTTCATTGGAAGATGACCCATGTAAGATCGATGCACGCGACCTCATCTTACATTGGTAAGTTAACAATCAGACGTGTTGATTTTTGTGATACAACAATAGTAACCATGAAGGCGCTCGATTAATTGTCCTGGACGTCGTGAACAGTACCGTACAACAATCGAGCGACCGAGAACAGTGTTCTGGATCTGTTCTGTCTGTACTGACTTCAGAGGTGGTGTAGTGTGCACAGTCCGCCATTAAAGATGGAGTCAAACGTAATGGATGCAGGAAAACTAATGTGAATTTATTGAATTTGTAACATATTAATAAATGCTTTCTTTAAGATAATAAAGAAAATTCTTTATCCCAGTTGAAGCAAACTTAGAAAACGTTTTAAAACTATTGATTTCTTCATACAACGATGTATTTATCCATACAACGATGCATTTATCAAAAGATTTGTCTAACGCAAGTCAGTAAGTCTGTCAAATATTGAATATCTAAAAAAATAAGAACTCGAACTCGGTCCTTCAGTTGCTTTGGAAAATTCATTTCATATGGCAAAATGTTTGAGCCAGATAATCATGACCCCCTTTCATATTATTGGAACATTAAAAAAAAACATAAGCTTTAATATATAATTTTTGACAAGTATGTCACTACAACTACGAATTCTATTGCACATTAATTGTTCCTTTGGTATTCTACTGTCGTTATTTCATTGTTTTTATCTTCATTATCAACAAATTCGTTCTCGAAAGTAATTATCACACAATCGACGTCCATTTTGATATAAGAATTTCCTGTTCCAAGCCATTCGATTCGCTTGTCCAGAACATTGTGATCGGAACATGTCGAGTGCCCCCTCGACTAAACGTCATAGTACACCTGACGTCACAATGTAAAATGCACTCAAATGGCGACGACTTTGTTGACACAGTATAGGCTTCAAGACGTTTCTATTTGTATTTCAGGAAGAAATCAGTACATGTACTTGCATTGGGTCAAATTAAAGATCGGGATATGTCTCATTCGTGTAAGAAATTCTACGTCTTTCCCTACGTTTCGCTACGCCCAACTCGAAAAAAGACAAAATTTCTTGCACTGTTGAAAGATAACCTGATCTTTTATATGACCTAATGCAAGATCCTATTAGTCTTTCACAAGGGGTGTAAGAAAAGCAACATGCATTTATTCCAGAAAATATCTTAATTTAGCAATGTGTTCGGCGTAGTCTCTAGGAATCAAAAGTACATAATTTAATAAAATAAATAGAATATTGAATACCCATGAAAGACAAAATTTGAATTAAAACACATTAAAAATGCTTTAATCTTTGTAACAGAAATAACCCCGCAGCCGGCCGTGTGCACCTTGCATTTTGACTTCGTAAAGGGCAAGAAATTGACTTACGTCATCAATGTCGTTTTGGTGGTGATTAGTTTTATATTTGGATGCTGAGGGGAGAATTCTACAATCTAACACCATTGAAAGTGCAAGATCGAGAAATCTAAGACACCCAAGGGTAAGATTTCAGTATTTCTCTGACGAGGCTTGCCGAGTCAGAGAACCATTGAAATATTGCCCGAGGGTGTCTGAGATTTCTAAATCTTGCATTTTCAACGGTGTTTGATTGTTTTTCTCACAAAATACTAGTTTCTGTATAACCAGACTCCATTTGGCGTCCACCATGTCTAAGCAACTTACTATGACGTCGATAACGTCAAAATGTATTTCCGCACATGAAATTCTAATCTCACCCGTGGTTGAAGACAATGATATCTCAAACGGCTGAAAATAGGTACTTGCTTGTCTTATATGTGAGAAAAAAAAAATCAAACGGCACTTAGAGTGCAAAACAAAAAAATCTCAGTCACCCTCGGGCAAGATTTTAAGTGTCTTAGACTCGGCAAGGTACGTTCGAATGCTTGAAATCATACCCTTGCATGTCTGCGATTTTTCTGTCAAACCACTCTCCCTGGTGTTAGATTCATATATTCTTTATAAATGAGATAGAAGTATGAACCTTATGATTTGAAACTATGCTTTGGCAATACGGATGAGGGTTTTGATATTTAAGGTCCTTTACGACTATAGTAGAAAATGTTTGTCTTTCTTCTTGTAAGTATCATTCGTTTCCTCCAGACATTAAAACTAAGTGGCATATTATTTATATATTTGGGGTTCAAGATTGGTAATTCAACACAACACCAAAACTACCTTTTGTTTTAATCTATTTCAGTAATTAATTAATCATTTCCGTAACCGAAACCTTATAAGTACATAAACTAAAAAACTTAAGAGATAGCTAATTTAATGTAACTGGAATAATACATGTTAGGTCATTGTGGAACTTCGTTACGTTTCGACTCTTGTCTTGCAGTATTTTTTAGTTATTGCCAAAGAGAGATTTCAAGTTTCCGTAACATTTTTCTTTATTGAAAACCTAAGTCAAGTCCAGTGGAGGATATATTTTAATATTGGACAGAATAGGAAACACATTCAAAAATTACCTGTCCTGCTAGAAGCAAACCTAGACAAATGGTGCTAAGGTGCGCTCCTTCAGAAAGTGTACCGTCCCGATACATCGAATTCCGAAGGAAACATGATGAAAGAGGGGATCCCAAAATAAAATAACCAAAATTTATATCCAACACTAATTGAGACAGAATGACCAAGACAAGAAAATGAACAAAAATGAACAAGAACGCCACAAAACTAAATCACTAGCAGTGTGAACCCCTACAAAAACTGAAGTGTCATCAGGTGCTCTGGAATGGTCAGCACGATCTGCTCCACGCGTGGATTAATATCGCAACCATGATGGCTGCCCGTACCAAATCAAGCGGGGGATAAAGCTTAACATCGGGCATTTTGATAAACAAATTCAAATATCTTCTCAGAAATTTGTAGTCAAATTGGAACCAAAATCAGTTACAATGGAGCTTAAATGATTTTTTGATCTTTTGATGTTGTTATAATTGTATTGTTTTATATTTGATGTAATGTCTCTGAATAAAGTATAGTTTATACTAACTGATGTCTTCAAAAAAGGCATCCGACAGGTCCGTAAAACAGCAAAGATGCCACCAGCGGAAACATAATTTTAAATTGTGCAATATGGAAAACACATTCAAAGATTTGTTTTCTGAAAAAGTCCAAATAGAACAATACTTAGTAATAATGGCCTTTGAAGGTCGATTGCAAAAAGGTATCCAACATGTCCCGTATTTCATACAGGTTGGACCAACATATTTTAACATTTTACCTATAGAAAACATATTCAGAGATCTTCTCTAAAATTACTAATCAAATGAAATATCAATCTTAGTCACAATGGTCCTTAGTTTGTCCCTTCCAAAAAAATACCATGCATCTGTAACTTATTTAAGATGGCTAACAGCAGGGAACATAGTTTAACATTTGACCTATGGTAACGCATTAACATGAGTTGGTCTCAAAAACTACTTATTCCATCAGAACTAAATTTATTTTTAATAATTCTTTGGTTATCCTCTTCAGTCTCGTGTCTGGCAGATCTGTATCCCAATCAAGATGACTACCAGTGGAGGAATATAGTTTAATATAAAACCCTATAAGAAATGCAATTCAGATCTCTGAAAATATTATCTATGTCATCGATGATCCAGTTGGGTCACAACGTTTGTGGAAAAGAATTTGTGGATTTTTATCTCTTCTTCATGTTTAAAGAATTAAATGATTATTTATATGTATATATTTATTTTGGAGTTAGGGAAAAGAACAAAGGTGGCTTCAACCACAGTCTTTGCAGTACGTAGTAATCTATTTAGATCAATTTTTGATGTTTTCAGTATTATATATCGAGTTTATTTGTGAATTATTTTGCTTCGGTATTCGTTTGCCGATGTATTTGGATATTCGTCAATATTTAATTTATCTTTATGTTATTAGTTATCACCGTTTTCATCTCACAGTAAAAAGGGTTAGGTAATCATTTAAGTTATCATTTTGTCATGCTTCGTTCTTGAACTGTTTTTTATTAGATACGAAATTTTTTGCTTTATTTTATGTTTATTTTTTTCGCATTGTACTACTTAAATCAGACTTTCTCAGTGCCCAACCGTTGAGGCATCTAAATGTCTGTTGCAAACTTTTTTTGCAAAACCCCACTTCTCTTACATCATTGATCAAATATAAACCACACTTCAGATAATTGTTGACCACAATGTCTGGTTTTGCATTTGCTTGTATAAAAATCTCTACCTTTTTCGCAGCGTTGTATCTCTTTTAATTGAAATTCAGTGAAATTAAATTTGTGGTCCAACTTTTTCCAACATCTTTAATACCATTTCATCCGGACTTCACCAGGTTATTGGCCAGAATATGTTGTTATTGCTTATATCGTTCTGTCTTAATGATCGGCTAATTTTTGTACAGATCACCTTACGACTTTAAGATTAGAAAAATTGAATTTTAGTTGGACAACCGTTTTTTTGCATCTTGCATCCAACGTCAATATGGACTTCTTACGATGGGAAATCATAAAGCTTGGTTGTTCTTTTCTTTATATTGTTATTCGGAAGGCTCAGCCACATTTTCAAAAATAACAAAAAAAAAAAAAACAAAACAACGTTGGAATACCAAACTGATTCTTTTTCATATGCCTATAGATAAGCTTCATCATACGGTTGTCTCATAATCACCTTTAGACTTGACTTCAACCTTTTTTTTTCGTAATGACCTTTTCTCTCACATTAAGGAAATATTATGCGGTCATACCTCTTACATTTTCCTATCATCAAGTTTCCCAGGACATTTCTCTGCGTTGTTTGTTAAAACAGATTATGGCGATATGCTTCAATGTCTATAATGTCTTAATTATACCCTCCGCTTTACCGGGCAGTATTTAGTGATTATGGTGTGTGCTCGTTCGTTCGTTTGTTATTTTATCCAACATAGAGGTACTTACTTTGTGGCGACAAATCCTCCTAGACCACTGGGTGAAATTTAATGAAACTTCCGCAGAATGTTTCAGTGCATATTTCCGTTGTGCACCGGCAATTTAAAAATTTGATTTGACATGATTATTTGTTGTTGATTTTTATTACTTCTAGAATCAAATCGGGGAGCGGGGTGTATATATTAGTGTAAAAAATGTAGTAAACAAATCAGTGAGCTTTGCTAACATTAATATTCTTTTCAAGTTTGTATTTGTTTTTCAAAGATGATAATATACATAATTTTCTAATTGAAACCTCTAATTTATATTTATATTGACAGGATACCAATCTTACTTCATTGTTGGACATATCATCAACAAAACATGGGATACTTTTTAACATTTCACTCAATCTGAATTTCATGATTACGAATGGGGAGTTTATTTTGAAATGTAGCATTGGTAGCAAGACTCATGTGTTAAAGGAAGCAACATTTATGAAAATAATGACAACTAGTACAGGTATAATATTCTAAAACTATATTGTTTTTTGAAATTTTATTATCACTTATGTAGCTGAGGGCCAATACAGGTGATCGAAACCAAAGGGGTGGTAACTCTCCTAAATATTTCACTAGGACCAGCAACCGGGCCTCCAAACCTGTACCAAAATTAATACTAGAATGATATTCACACTAGTATATGGTAAGGAATAAAAGTGGCAACAAAAGTCGGAATCGATCAAAGGGAGAGACCAGTAAGGAAAATCCGAATAACATACAAAACCTATATCTAAATTGCTAACCTCCATCTTGACAGCTGTTAAAGAGGGCCTTCAATAATATTGTGATACTTGCTTTTCAAGAAGCGGTGTAAATGAAATGTGGATTTTGAAAAACTCTAAAGATCGACTTGACATCTTAAACTCCAGATCATTATCCCACTGTAACAGTATTAAAACTTTCGGCTTCTCCACACTTTACACTACTATTCCTCATGAGCAACTAAAATCTCAGCTGAAAGGTTTAATTCATGGATGTTTCTCACGTAAGTACGGTGAACAAAGATATATGTACAATGTTGTAGGTAGAGAACAAGCCTACTTTGTGAAAAATGACTCCGAATCGGAGAAAAAATATACAGAGGAAGAAGTGATTAAAATGTTAGAGTTTCTGATCGACAATATATTTGTCCAGTTTGGAGGACTTGTTTTTCAACAGACAATTGGAATTCCTATGCACACAAACCGTGCGCCTCTCCTAGCCGATCTGTTTCTTCACTCTTATGAAACAACGGCAGTAGAATACCGAAGGAACAAAGCACAAGATTACACAAATCTTACACAAAAATTACACAAGTCCAGAGACAAGGCAAAAGCAAGAACACAAAAAAGGGACGGAAGACCAAAGACACCACATGCCCACAAAACACACGAACATTACATATACAACACAAAAAACTAATGCACTAACAGTGTGAACTCTCAATAAACAAGAGTGACATCAGTGAAGCTGAATTCATCGAAGGGCTTCTTCAAAATAAAAAACTAAAAATAAAAAACTGGCCCAATTCTTCAATTTAGCTTCCGTTATATAAATGATATTTTGTCACTTAACAACCCTCGCTTTGGTGATTTTCTTCATTTGATCTATCCAAAAGAGCTCGAAATTTAGGATACCACAGACACTTCTACATCAGCCTCGTTCTTTGACCTTCACCTTGAAATTGACAACAGAGATAGACTTCAAACTAAGCTGTACGACAAACGCGATGACTTCACCTTTCCAATAATAAACTTCCCATTTCTTTGTAGCAACATCCCAACAGCGCCGGCATATGGAGTTTACATCTCCCAGCTCATTCGCTATTCAAGAGCCCGTGTTAAATACAGTGACTTGACCTACCTTGATAGAGCCCGGTTGCTCACAAATAGGCTACTTCAACAAGGGTATGTTACCCAAAACTTGAAGTCATCCCTGGACAGAAATTTTACGGTCGACATCACCATCTTGTGGACCGCTATGGGATATCTGTTTCCAAGATGACAACAGATCTTTCCCTCTAAAGCTTAATTGTTTTTCCTCTACCGGATTTGACTTTACTACCGGATTTGACATGTTCAACACGGCGGGTGTATTAGAAGAAGCAGGAGAGACTAACTCTACCGGTGCACCTGATCTCACCCATGGTTTTTTATTGGGTCCGTGTTGTTCATTTTTGTGTATGTGTGTGTCTTCATTTTTCTTTTCTGTGCCGTACCCATGTTGTGTCTGTTTTTTTTCTTTTTTTTTGTTTCTGATGTTGCCATTGTCCTTGGATTGTTCGTTTTGGATTGACGGTTCGGTTCTCATTTACTTTACTATACGACAGAATCAGGGAAACAACCCAACACAGAAATTTTTGGCAAGCTGTTATATTCATTACGTAAAAGGCATACTAAATTAGAAATATTAAGTTAGAAATACTAAGATAGAAATACTAAGTTAAGGTGAATCACTAGAAAAGTATGGGGTAATCTTGACATCTTGCATGTGATTCCTTTACTCATAAATACAGTGATTACTCCTCACAGAAATGCTAAAAAAAAACTCCTCACAGAAATGCTATTTAAAAAAAAAGAAAAAAAAAACCTAAATTTATACGAAAGAACTGTCTGTTATATTTAATAGCCAATTGACACTGTATTTTGATTCTTCAGTTAATAATTATAATTCAAAAGAATTGCATGTAGACTGATGGAAATCTCAACAAAATTTTGTTTCAAGTGATACAAGAGGTAAGAAATTCAATAGAAACATGTTATGGGTCTAATAATAACATTTCAAATGAATACCGAAGCAATAACAAAATACTCATGAACCCAGGAATATATCGCAAAAAGGTTAATAATAATTCAATATATATTTTTTTCTATTAAAGATCATGAGGTATTCCTTTTACGTAATGATTGGTTATAATTTGTAGTAATAATCAGATATTTCATTTAAAACGCTTACAAATGACGTTAAAGACCAGAACATGATTACCTTTCCAAAGTACCTGATGTCACTCTCTGTTTTTTTAGAGATCATAATGTTTGTGTTAAAATTTTGAGCGTTATATTCGTGATGTCCCTCGTATTGTGTGTGTGTCGTGTCTTTGGTCCTCTCTCTTCCAATGTTCTCGTTTTTGCCATGTGTCTGGTCTTTTTTGTTATCGTCTTGTCCTTTGTTCTTTCGGTATTATACTTTTGTTGTTTCGTAACACCACCAATCCATATATGTTTACAAAAGATTATATTTACGCAATTTACGCTTCAAATTGTTACCTTTACACATGGAAGTGATGTCTGATGTACAGTTAAACATCCTTTTATAAGTGTATGAATAAAATAATGTAATAAGACAGAATTATTTATCTCTTTCTGTTACTTTTGTGACTGTTTTGTCGTTTTCAGCTCACCTAGCCAAAGGGCAAGTGAGCTTTTGTGATCATTATGTGGTCCGTCCGTTAAATCAAACTTAACAGATCTCGTCTGAAACTAGCTACGGCAATACCAAAGAAAGTTGGCTTTAATTAATCACCAGGGTGTGCACTTTCAAGTTTGTGATTTTTATTTCCGTAGACTAAACATCACGGCCGTTGTTACTAACATAGAACATAGGCATAATGTGGTATTTTTGCGAAAAAAGCAAATATTAAAAATCTAACATGGATAGAAATGATCAGCATGATGAGATCTACCCACTCTGCATTACTGCAATTTGTAGAATATCCGATAACCTGTCTTCGATTAATGTTCCTTATTCATAAAATTTTCGTTTCTTTTCGAAAATGACAGGAGATACAGGTAAAGTTTAAACTGCAGAAATTGTGGGCATAGTAAGATCTACATGTACTGCAATTTTGAAAAATATCTGAATACCTATAAAGGAGTTACTATGGATATACTTAAAACACTGTAAAGGTCTGACATGCATTTGATTGCATGTTTTTGTTTTTATCTCTATAATAGAAAATAAAAGGTTTAGCGTTGCAAAATATCCCCCTCGTGGACCTCAAAAGTTAACACAGAGATTCGTCGTTAATGGAGATCGATAAGTTTTGGAGAAAAACATATATTTTTTTTTAAATTTATATGCAGTTTTCTTCACATTATCACGCTTTTATTTTGCATATTTAGGGATTTCTGCGATTGATATTCAAAGAAATGTCGACAAAATAGTTTGCAACTTTCTCATAATCCCTTTTTACAATATATGCCACGTGGTCAGCATTTTATAACACTTACTGCTTGACCTACATTCCAAGGCGTGTTTTTACTTCTTTAGTGTCAGAAAATGCACATTATGAGGATTTAAAATCAGGTAGGGCATATTTACTTTGTGCGTGTGAATGCATGTTTGCACAAATAATACGACTTGACTGTGACACTCTACTGTCCCTGATAAATGCACTTTAATGGTTTCGAAAGTAGAACTGAAGACGAATTAGCTAGCCTAGTTTTTGTGCTCACCATGAGAACATGGGGTGTATTCGTTTGCCATCTGCTGGTTCAATCCAGATTCACCTCAGGATTACTAATCAAACAAACAGAATTAGAGTACATCTGGAGAATCCAGCATTTTTTTGTTATACAGAAGACCTCCAGGATACATTCTTAAAACACAAATAACACTTGTTTATTTAAAAAAAATAAAATATTGTTACGGTCCATTCTAATGCTTGAAAGCATCTGTTAAGTAAATTATATTTCCAAATGAATACCTTTGCAAAAATTAGGAATATATTGATCACATACAGACAGAGCAAGAGAACATAAACGACGAAGAGGAAACAATTGAACATACTACAAACGCCATAACAGGAAAAACACTAACAGTGTGAATCCTAAAAAATAAATAAAAACAGGTGTGCTGGACAGATAATTACCTGTCAAAATGTATGGTGTTGAAAAATCTACTTGGTAGCTGATTGGTTATGCCATTTGCTATCACGCAGACAATATCAATTAAAATCCTTAGTAAGTTAACTCTATTATTCAGTCAATTACAAGGACCCATAACCGATGAGATCTTTGTTGTGGAAATGGTTTGTAAAAGCACTGAAAACAACTGATATTTCGCAGAAGAACATTAATTGCTTAAATGTGACATATTATAGGTTTCAAGCGAATGCTAATAACAATTATCATGTATATTAAATGATTGTAATTATTTGCAGTCATGAGATAAAACACTCTAACTTTGTACTTTTATTTGGATTTTGTTGCGTATAGTTGATTGATTAGTTTGAGTTTAACGTCCAATGAGCAATATTTCAGCTATATCAGGACGAGAACAAGTTAATCAATTAAAAAGATTGTAAGTTAAAGAAGAAAGAAAGAAAGGTTGAAGTGACAACCGGGGCAACGAGTTTTGATTGCCACTGGAAAAGGGGAGAGAAGGGTAGGGGCAGGACATTAAGCTTCTATACGACACCCAGTGCGCCTGCTCTTTTTAGAGAAATATAAAAGCGGTCTTTTATACTGCATGGAGCGTGGCATTTCTCCACACAGTTTGGCTACAATGGTTCGCGGTCAGGCTTTCTCATTAATACCTGACTGCCCCACATAAACAGGTCATTTCCCTATTTACCACATGGGGACGCGCCCGGCAGCTCTGTAGCCGGAGCCCCAAAAACCGATTCAGTTGCCGGGTTGCGTATTGCAAGTCATTTTTTATTTCCTTATAGCTTATAATAATTCGTAAGTAATATGGGTCATCATACAGGAACAACCTAGAAAGTAAACATTTTATTTAAGAAATAATTCATGGCAGGTATATGGTTATTCGAAATTTAACCAGGGGCTTGGCCTTTATATTCAAATTTAACCGAGAGTGTAAGCGAGAGGTTAAATGTACGAATATAAAGGCCCAGCCCATGGTTAAATGACAATAAACCATAGGGCTTACTATATGGTGTGAGGTTCCTCACTGTGTTGAAGACCATATGGTGACCCTAGATGTTTTGTTTTTTGTCGTTTTAACCTGGATATGGGATGTTGTCTCCTTGACATTTATCCCATTTCCTTTCTTTTTCATATACCTACCATGAATTAATTCGATTCTAATATGACAGAAAATGAAATTTCTCATTCTGAAGCGATCTAAGAGAAGGCCGATTCTCACCTCCATTGGTGTCTGTGTCTATGACGTCACAATACAAAATCTGATGTTTTCAAACAGATACAAGTTCAAAATTCAAATGGAAAGCAAAACAATACACATTTACGTGTCTGAATGACATGATTTACTTAAAAAAGTGTTCTTAACTTTTATTTCCTACATAAACTAACACGAACAAAATCGAAAATATTGTTGTTTTTCACCCCGTTTATTCATATTCCAAAACCATTTGCGCATGTGCGAAATATATGGTTATTGGGTATTATACTGGTTGACAATTAACCAGAGCCATGTTAGAATTAAATATAATATATATAAAGACATAGACAGATATACACATAAAACTAAATTTACAATTACTTCGGACTTTAGTTATGTATTACAAATTGTTCGATGATTCCTGGTGGACTGTTAGTCCTTGAGATTATTAACCAACCCAGTGGTTATTACGTCGATGTAGCTCAAAAATCGAATTTAAGTTACAATAAACATTTTATTGTCGTCAATGCTTCCAAATATTTTGATGAAAACTATGGACAATAACTTGTAGAGGGGGGCTTGTTTAGGTCTTCATATCATTTGTACATGATACACATTTTAGCTTGCATGCGGATATGCATATCGAAAGTGATTCACACTGATTAACAATATTTATATTTTGTATCATATTTTCAGAACAAAATGATGTATTAGTGGTCGGCTTCGTAATTTTGTGTGCCTTCTTCTGTATTGCCGTTGCTATCATAGTAATTTTGTCGTATCAACATTGTCTCAGGAGAAATCAGACAAGCAACGAATTCAAGATTGTGGAAATCAAACAAATAGACCAAAGTCAAGAAGAGACAGCATTCCTGAACACAAATGAAAATCTAGATCACCTCATACAAATTCAACAACAAAAATTGACAGTTAGGAAAAGGTGTTATTCTACATAAAAAATACTCTGAGCACTGAGCACTGAGATAAAATGGCTATAAGCAATAGATAAAAAAATTCATATTTAATTGACATGAAATTAATTATTTGATTTATTTCTAGAAGTTTTTTTACAGTGATACTATGCATGCTATCCTATATCAAATGTATTTTTCATTAAGTGAATATCATAGTATTTCCTATACTTTTCTAACAGGGGGTTTGGTGGGGTGGAGGTTGAAAATTGTTTTCTTAATAATGCTGGTATAATGATTGGAGGGACTCAGTTGGGTGACTTCTGTGTTTGTACTCAATTACAATCATCATTTGTGGTGATATAACATTTCAATTCATACCAGAAATCATACCACATATAAATCTGTCATAAGGACGTGCCAAAAGTTTCTTCTTAACTTCGTCTTGGGGTGGGGGCAAAAGTATTACAAAACACATCTTGTAATTTCAACAAAAATGTAATTCCTGTATTGTCATTTAATTTGCAATTTGACAATTCCTGAATGGCGAATAGCATACGATTCAAATTTTCCCACGGTTTCACTCATGTTTTATTAGCTATATTTATTCTCTATCTCCAATATCTTAATATATCTGCTGTGCAGATTTGTAAAATAAAGCCTGGCTTATTATTTCAGAATCATCTTTTGTCATCGTCTGCGTATCAGGAAATATTTGAGTTTCTGGTAATTATAACCTTGCAACTGACTCCATATTGCATGTCTGTTTTATAATTCTAATGATTAAAATGCGGACAGTACTTTAACATTCCCTTGTATATGATCTGAGACACAATTACATCTTTTGAAAGTCATGTTCTGATATTTTGCAATAAGTGCTTTATATCATTTAATGTTGTTAAAATTTCAGTTAATTAAATTTAATGATCTCAAAAATCACTTAATTGACAGTCACCTTGGTATTTTGTTATATGTTTGTCATTGTAAATGCTTTTCATTTTCAATTAAGTTTTTCATTCAAGTTTTTCAATGTACTTTTCATTCAAGTTTTTAAGAGCCAGTAATGAAGAGAATAGAATGAAGCAATTACATTGTATTTTAAATGAAAAATCACGTGTTTGTATTAATTTTGCGCATGTCTTACATACTTAAAAAATTGAAGCTTTTCTTAATGGCCTTATTTTGTAAATTTGTGGGCCGATAAAAAATGTTTTTTGATGAAATTCAATGACAGTGTATCTATATTTCTGATTAAATTGCTAAATACAGCTTTAGTCAGCCATAAGTATGATTGTTTGGAAAATGGATTGACTTTTGCTCTTATCTTGTGATAATTTATTTTATATAATTATTTTCTATTGTTTGCCTACGTGTATGAGTATTATGTGATTTTCATGTATTACAACAAGTGTCTTTATTTTTGTGATTGCAATTTATTTTTGTTTACCTGTTCATCCTGATTTGTGCAATATTTTGTTGCTTATTAAAAATAAAAACTAAAAATTGACGTGTATTTATGCTTTCCTTGTCCTTTAGAAAAGATATCTTAAAAGGAAAGTGATGAACGAGTGGTTCGTCCAGAGAAAAATATGCTATTTAAGCATGCATTAAAAAGAAACGAAACTGTAAAATTGACAAACATACATTGATAAAGTGTATATCAATACGAATTGAATTGCTGATACTTATCATGTGCTGCATTAGCTAGTAAATCAAAGTTATTTGAAAACTTACTTTTGGCCATGAAGCGGAATGCATGCGATATGTAGGTGTATGTTTTCATACAGAACAAAGCGTAAGAACCCTTTCAAGTTTGTCATTATTCAAGTTCGTAGACCAAGCAACGTTAACTGTTATTAATTTTAGTTCATCTAAACCACAGGATCTGTGTGAGCCATTGCCGTCACTTGGCGTCCGTCGTCTGTCCGTCCGTTAGCTTTTTGCATTTTATCAACAGGTCTGAAAATTCCAACAAAATAAATAGGAATGAGAATGAAAGGTCCTTTACGAAGATTGCTCATTTAGTTCCATTCCGACAAGAAACATGAACTAATATTTAGCATTGGATCATATATATATGAAAAAATTCCTCTGAAACCATCGAAGCAAATTCAACCAAAATTTACATAAATGATGTATGGAAGGTCTTTTTCAAAAGATTGCTCATTTTGTTCCGATCTTACAAGAACATGACCACCAGCAAGGAACTTTATTAACATTGAACCCTATCGGAAACATGATTTTCATCAACTCCTTTAAAAACACTTCAGCAAATTCAACCCAATTTTACAGGAATGAGGTATGGATGGTTCTTTCAAAGGTTGCTCACTTTTCTACGAATCGCCTATAGAAAAAAAACGAAAAAAAAAAAGAAAACATGGCCGCTAAAACTTAACATAGTCAAACATTGGTATAATAAGAAAATCTTTTTTTGATCCAATGCCATATGTTGTATGGCAGGTCTTTGATAATAATTACAAATTTCGTTTTCATCCGACAAAAACCATGACCGCCAAAATGAATTAAACCGAACTGTAATGACGTAGGGGATGGCGTTTACAGATATTGCTTATGTCGTTCTGATTAGACACCCCCCCCCCAAAAAAAANAAAAAAAAAAAAAAACAAAAAAACAAAAAAAAAACATCACATCCACCACGGAACTTAGTTTAACGTTACACCGTATGGGAAAGACGTCATTTCCATCATCTGCTGTGATATAATTAAAGCAAATTAAACTTAACTGTACAAAAATGACATAGAATAGGGTCTTAACAAAGATTTCTGATGTTATTCAAGTTACATAAGAAATGGCCGCCAGCGCAAATTGTAGCTTAACACTAAACCCTTTAGTGAAAAGATCCTTTGCATTATCAGATTTGAAACTATTGAAACAAATCTCACTTATCTGTACTGCAACATGTGGAATGATGTAGGGAAGATTTCTGAATTCTTTCCGATTCGACAGAAGACATACGCAGAACATAAAAAACTGTTTTATTAATAATATCTATAGATGATCTAAAAAGGCGCAGTTTCTGAACCTCTAGTTTATCGCTTTTTGTCAATTATGTTGATAATGAAAGTACAGAGTTTTCATCCCCAGCTCATTCGCTATTCAAAGGCTTGAGGTCGATGCAGTGACTTCCTTGATAGAGCTCAGTTGCTCACAAATAGGCTACTTTAAACAAGAATATGTCATCCAAAACTTCAAGTCATCCTTCCAGAAGATTTACGGTCGACATCACCATCTTGTGTACCGCTATAGGAAATCTGTTTCCCAGATGACAACAGATCTTTCCCTTTCAAAGCTTAATTGTTGTTTCTTTACTGGATTTGACCTTGTAATCGGATTTGACATGTTCAACACGGCGGGTGTCTTATACGAAGCAGGAGATGCTTACTCTACCGATGCACCTGATCTCACTGATGGTTTTTATTGGGTCCGTGTTGTTCATCTTTGTGTGTGTGTCTTCATTTTTCTTTTCTGTGCCGTACTCATGTTGTGTCTCTGTTTCTTTGTTGTTTCCTATGTTGCCACTGTGCTTGGATTATTCGTTTTGGAATGACGGTTCGGTTCTGACTTGACTTAAACAAATGTACGATAATCACAATTGGTTATCTTGATGGCCATTTACTTCTTATAATGCACTTAATGCAAAAAACAGTTGTTATATCTTTGATATATTCCATAGATAATGGTAGTAACCAGGTTGGCCATACAACCTCACGTGAGTCTCTGATGAATTAGAACCTTTGCACAGAGTAATTTGAAAAAAAAGACAAAAAAATAATGATAGAATTAATAATAGAATGATAGAATAATAATAGAATTAAGGCGTCACCATTCCAGTAGTCAGTACTTCGGTACTGACCCGAATGCCGATTTTATTCGGAACTTTCAACAGAGACATATAATTATTTGTCTCTGCTTTCAATCTCTAAATTTTTGTAAATTTTGTTGAAAACTAAGAAGTATCCCCTCATGCAAAGCTCTGTCCTTTGCTGAATTTGGCTTTCCATTTAGATTTTATCTGCACTGATGAGACATAAGTTGTCGAAATGGCCATATGCAGAAAGTAAATTTACAGTAACTTCCTTAGTTTGTTTTAAATTTGGAAATAAAGTGAAATCTGGTATCTGACAATGATACACTTTGCGACCCTTGCACACCGTAAATACTAATTCGAATCGACAAAATGAGACGTTGTGGTTTGTTGCATCTAGAAAAGGTCGATAAACAGTCTGACAATCTTGTACAGCCTTGAAACAGCAGGATCAAATAACTACAGCATGCCTTCCATTCTATTTCAGTCGTATAGAGGTGGTACACTTCGTGGTCTGCGCTGCCATACGGATAGTAATTGGTTATCCTGGAAGTTTTAAAGTGGATGTATGACTGGATGTATATATATATTACAATTGTGCATGTAAGTTGGAAAGGTGTACAATGGATCTAGAAGCTATGTGTGTGTCATAACAGGAGAGCATATGATCAAAACCGGAGGTTACCCTTTTTCAAGCCCTAAGCGGCATATATGTTCGGAAATGACGTCATAAAACATAAGGAGGGTTATGGGAAGGTATTGAGCACCCATTGCTTAACCGGAAATGGACGTTTAGTTACTCTATGACGCCATACTGACCGGTAATGATGTTATGATTCAATACAAGAACACACAGGGAGCAAATAGAGAGTATTTTAGCTTTAATCGCAGCCGAGAGTGGGTATTCATTTCCCCTTCGACTCCATATCAACCGGAAATATGTTATGAATTAACATAAAGCCCCTGCAAGGGTCCTATGGAGAGTATTGGCGCGCGAATGCGCATCCAGAAGTGGGCATTTATTTCTACTCCGATTCTATACTGACAGGAAATGATGTTATGAATCAACATGAACCTCTGTAGAGTTATATAGAGAGTATTTGGAGCGCATACCCAATCGGAAGTTGGTTTTTATTTCCTGTTATGCCATGTTGACCGAAAAAGCGCTATGAACTAACATAAGTCCCCACAGAGTTCTATTGAGTGCATTGAAGAGCGCATGTGCAGGCGGAAGTGGACATTTCCTCTTAACGCCATATTCACCGGAAATGATGTAATGCATCAACATAAGACTCTGCCTTGGTGGAACGGATCACTAAATATTTTCATGTAGAATTTCAACCAAAATGCTCTGAACTTGACGTCATGCTGCCATTTCCAAATGGTTCTTTGCCCCTTATGACAACTGATTTAATGTAGAGGGTGTTGCCATACATTTCTGGCTCAATTCTTAGGGTACTATGTCAAGATAGAATTTTCAGAAAAGGACTCCTTTTGAGCATCACCAAATTTGACATGGATTTTCTGATATTATCCCCCTTCATCTCCAAGTAAAATATTGTGTCAATACTCTACCACAAAATAGCTTTAACTGGTATCTTTTTGGGGGGTTTTATTTTATTTTCTGAATGATGTCATTATTGTAAAATAATAAGCAGAATTTCTATCAAACTTAGGGTACTTTTTCATAGGACTAGTTTCGTGCTCCACGAATCTATTTTTAGAATAATTAGTCACCTTGAACCAATGGAGCGTGTAAGTGCAACCGCGAGTGGGGTTTATTTTCTGTACTGGGACTGACCTATTTTTCATATTTTCAAACAACAATTTAATATTAATCGATTTTTCTACGGTGTTTTCTATCACGCCGCATTTATTATTGGTATAATCTCGTTTTATCCTGTCCGATGATCTTTTACTCTGTTTCTTCATAATGTTCAGTTTATAAATAAAAATTTTATATTGGTTGTGGTCGGTCAGTAATTACTTTTTGTATTTTTCACTTGTGTTTTCAAACCGGTCTACAATTTAAAATAGTCTGCATTAGTATTAATTATGCTGTTAATATACAGTGTTAGATTGATGTCTGGTACCTTATTCTGAGTTTCATTTTATCTTCAGTGGCTGGCTTTGTCATTACATTAATCTATATTCAGGCCTCAATGCGTCAATTTAATTCATGCCGTTTAGGCATAGACACCTTTCACATATATTTTAGAGGGTGTTGTCATCAAAAGATCTTTTTTATGCAGTTTTTTTTATATATTTTTTAACGTCTAGGTTACTAAAACTGCTAAAATCAGGCAGCTTATAGGTGCTACTTAAACGAAATCATATAAATGCATGAAAAATTACTTCAGATTATTATTTGAACTGTTCTGTACAAAGCGAGAATATACAATTACAGTCCGTATAGGAGGTGGACATCACTAATTGTCAGCCTGGAAAGTGTTGTCTTTTGAGGGCTTTAGCCCGAGGGAAGACAACACTTTACGGGCTGACAATAATTGATGTCCATCGACTGTGAGGGTCGTAATTTGTTTATTAAACCGACAGACATGTAGTTGAATTATTACATGTAATGAATTCCGAAAGGAGAAAATATATACACTTATGGTTTATGAGATTTGACAAACAGACGTATTTCACATGCATTGCCATTTTTTACCCTTCTCCTGATTGTGATTATAGTTTTTGTATAAACAATGCAGAATAACTACTAAACTAAGGAAAGCTCTTAATTGATTTAAACTTCTGCTCAGGTGATCACGTCATGTAAGATTCCAAAAGGTTGTCGAGGGTGACAATTTTAATGTCCTATGCGACATTACAAATTGTCATAAGTCATGTGATCAAGAATTCTCAAAAAGAAAAGTGTCTTAAAGATCGAAGTATAATATATCTGATAGTCTTAGCGAAATAAAAGCTGAAGCACACTCAGATCTCCATGTAAAATAGATAAAATGACTGACACAACACGGGAGTATCACAGTTAAACTGTGTCTATTATATTTTATATATGATAATGAGTACCGCAAATTGGGATATATTTTCACGGCTTTGTGATAAAATGAGCACGTTTTATTTTGTCGTGTTTATTTTGGGGGTTTTGGAAATATATCTGTTTTCTTTTAGTGCTTTATTTAATAAAGCACAGGAAAGTGTGTTAGAAATGGTTCATGTCCATTTTGTGTGTAAATCTTATTGCTGTGTTGACCTTACCTTACAGTAATTTTGTAACAAAGATTACGGAGAAAAGAAGGCCTTATTTCTTAAAAACATAAAACAAAATCTGGCAAGCATAAAATCCCCCGCAGTATTCTATTAAGTAGAATCTCGCTGGTTTTCATCTTTTTCTAAAATTAATGTTTGGGTGTGCTGATTAAAACATATGGCAACGATTTGTCTTTTATATGTTTTATGTCATTTTTGTCCTCAGTGGCTTGGAATATAACTTAGGCCTTGTATAATATTGCCAGGCCGTTAATACTTATCAGGTAACCTGTAGCCTAGTTGTGCTACAGATTTTGAATTTAATTTATGAATTACACCCCCAAAACAAAAAATCCTTCCGAGTTCAAATAGTTCAAAACTTAATGGAGTTGGGATATTCCTACGGTATAGGTGTTGAGAAATAGATTTCCACATTCCATCACATTAAACTGCAAACAGTTTGAAAGTTGCACTTCTCAGGCACCGGAAAACAAACCTTTTCATTCCTAGAGTTTTTAAGAGAATTGTTTTGGTAAAAACTACAACATGGCCATTTCTTGTAAAAAATCATATCAAAAAGCTTTTTTTTTTAAGTCGGCATGTTAAAAAAACAACAAACATAAGCTCTCATGAGCTTTTAAAATCGACATATTACATAACAAGCAATACTAGTATCACATACATTACAATACAAGCATACATACTAGAGCACATACATATTCATGCATATATAAGAATATTCAGCCAAAGACATAAATATACAAATATATATATTTAATCGAACACATATACATGCTTTCTATAGCTAGAATAGCAGATAACTAAAAGCATTAGAATTTAGCATAAGCAACATAAAACATAAAAGCAGCACTGGAATGGAACAACATACAAATCATAAACTAAAGGCAGTATAGCATAAGGAATATAAAAATAATGACAGCACTATGATGAAGCAACATACAAAGCATAAGCAATAAAGTATTTAAGTACAAGCACTACAATGGCATGGGTTGTTAAAATGACGTTTCTGTTCGAAAATGGTTCGGCAACTCATTCCAGTTTTGCTGCAGAGTAACGAAATGATTTTAACCCATACCTTGTAGTTCTGACTAAGGGAATCCCTGCTAAATTTTGATACCCGAAAGAATATTTTGTATTTTCTTATGTTGATTAAATCTTGTAAGTAAATTTGACTTAATTTCCTTGTTTATAATTCTAAAAACTTCTGTCGCCATTGTTCTTAGGCGTCGAATGTTTAGAGATGGCATTTTAGACCTAAATAGTATGTACAGTTATAATCCTGATAACGAAGAGCCCTTTCTTATATTTTTGTAGTGTTTGTTTTGCTACAAAAGTGCCAAGATAAAGAGCAAAAATTAAAATTTGACATAATAAAAGAGTGGTATATTGTTAGTTTTCCCAGTCTAATCAAGTGCTTTTTAATTCTCTGAATACATTTAATTGTCTTGATGCCTTTTTACATGTATTTGAAACGTGTGTATTGAAATTGAGTTCAAAATCGATTGTTATGTCCAGTAATTTTACTTCTGTCTCACATTTAGTTTTGTTCCCATGCAAGTAAAAAGTAATATATTTATCCATTGTTTATTCACCAATTAATTGCCAAAGCTTGAAAATTTTCAGGGTTTGCTTTTATCTGATTTGAAGAGAATTATTCTATAAGAGCCAAACTATCTGTTTCCAGTGTGTTAACAACCTTGTTTATGTCATAATTTGTATAAGAAAGTGTATTGTCGTCTGCATAGAGAGCTATCTGATGTGACGTGCAAGATGTCTTTTAAGAATATGTTGAATAGAATATGACCAAGTATAGAGCCTTGAGAAACACATTTATAAATGTTTTGCCAGTTACTAAGACTAGTACCACCCCGATACTAAGACTAGTACCAACCCGAACACATTGTTTTCTGTTAGACAAGTATTTTTTTAACAAATGGAAAGCAAATTCCGAAACGCCATAAGTAGAAGGAGAT
Source organism: Modiolus philippinarum (assembly GCA_002080025.1). Lineage (NCBI taxonomy): Eukaryota > Metazoa > Mollusca > Bivalvia > Mytilida > Modiolidae > Modiolus > Modiolus philippinarum. Next base: position 229,537 of record MJUU01006074.1, on the reverse strand, counting down.
CGTTAGGTAGGCAATCGAATGCCTTAGAGAGGCCTATGAAAAAAAATGAAAGTAAACGTTATACTAGGATTTGAACCCTTGATTACTTCTGATGGTATGCATTTCTTGAATGTCATGAAAATTGCCCTTAAATTTTGTGTGGAGGCTCACTACATATCTAATTACTTCGGGAAAAAGTTTCGCTTCTTTTGAAATGACAGATGATGCTCCAATCATGGCCAATTAAACAAAGACATATTGGGAAAATGCTTGTAATTTATTGGTTTAATGGATAAGGGAGGTTTGACGCGGCATAAAACCAGTTTAACCCACCATTTCTTTTGAAATGCTTATGCCAAGTTAGGACCATTGCGGTCGACTATTTTGCCGGTGTTTTCCACCTGATTTATTATTTTGGCCCATGTTCTTTAGCTCTTGAAAACTCTGTGAGCCATCAATAGAACTGACATTGCTCTTTTTAAATTTAAGTTTACATAGATTTAGACCTACGTACAAATATTCAGTTATGGACGCAAACAACACTTTCATAATCAGATAATGTAAAACAATTGCATGGAAGGCCAATTTGAGTAAATTGGTACGTGGTCATTCGTTATGGAGTTCGTGTGAACATGTACAAGTTACTTAAAAAATGTACCTAAAAAAATTAAACAACGACATTTTAAATATGAAAGGACAGCTACAGATACATTTAATTCAAAAGGAGAAGTCAATAAGCATGACGAAATCGAGAATAACAGACATTCAAAACTAAAGCCCTTACACTGTGAACTATCAGAAAATCTGCAAGAGACATCAGTTGCTCTCAGTGGAGCATTCATGGTTTATCCCTTGTTCCTTTTCAGAACAACGAACACAGATCGCACAGCTGAATGCCTTTTACATGTATATGACTCATGATTTTCATTTATCCCACCTCCACTTATTTCCCCATATATAAAGTTAATTTGAGTATTCATGTGTAACTTCAATAAAGTCTGTTCCTATGTTCAGATAACAAGTCCACCATATATGAACAAACTACTCTCTATGAAATACAAAGAAAAACGATTTATATTAAAAATTCACATGAGAAATGCAGATAACTTTCATACATTTCCTTCCATACACTGCAATACAGAGAGCATGATGGGATTGACTTTGCAGATGAGACTGGATTCTATATTGCATTTTTATTTTCTTTCATTTGTGAAATTAAAACAGTTTCAAAGATCTTTCTGTCTTTCTGCCAGAAAAAGAATTATATAAAAATATACAATTACGTTGTTTTAATTATTTTGCCATGGTCTTTTTGGAAGTTGTTTCGTGGAACTACGAGTTTGATTGCAAGTTGAAGTGTAGTATTAGTATCATTTTCAGTCACTCCAACATACACATCGAAAAAGATTTTGATTTGTCAATTGGCATTGCATTACATGTAGACTGACGAGTCTTTCTCTAATTCGCGAATTTACGGATATGAACAATACAGCAAATGCAGTAATCCAGGGGACAGCACTGATCAGTCTGCATTGCAAGGTGCATCAAAAGGAAATTCAATTGCAACCTTATATTTTTCCTACAAATTTGTATACGGAATGTGCGTAGGTACACGGCAAGGTAAATTAGTTTTAAAATGAACAAAAATTAATTATTAAATGATTTAAATATTTTTGAACGTATTATTACTTTAAGAAAAAAAAATACCGAAGTAACTGTAAATTTAGTTTCTGCACATACGCAAACTTTGTGTGCAGTATACATCAATTCACACAATAGAAATATAAAAGAAAAAACTTGTGAACATTATCATCTCAATTGAAAATGCAAGGGTTAACTGTTTCCAACAGGGCTTCGAAATACTAGTATTCCCGGGAATTATATTTTTTTTTACTTTCCACTGAAATATTTTTCTTTTGTATTTTCTTTTTCTTTTTATACGACATTTCATTCATACCATCCGCGACCTAGCATCAGCTCACGTGGTCAGGTGTTTTAGTCAGTGTTATATTCTTTTCTTGGTTTCTGAATTCATAATCTAATAGATAATGCTTCTCTTTCTGTATTTTTCTGTATTATGTTCCAGACAGTATAGTAAAAATGGGAAGAAATCAAATACAATAGACCAATTTCGAGTTCTGGTATTCAGATTAACCAGCTGTTGTTTGTCCGCCCCACGTCACAAACATGTGCGCCACATGTGACCAAGAATGTTCTTCAACAACATAGTTTCATGACGTTTTAAGCTTTATGACGTAACGTTCTTTATACTGTGACGTTGTCTGGTAATCCTTATATCGGAGCTCGGATATGGTCTATTAGAATACAACGAAAAGACACTGTCGTGTAAAAGAAAAGAAGGAAACAAAAGGTCATCAGAAAAGATGGATAAGGATGACCAGTCGGTTAGGCGTATGGAGCCTAGCATCCTAATAAATCACTCACACTGAAAATCACACTAAAAACTGTTTCCAAAGGGTTTGGTAAGAATATGCATGTATTCGATGAAATGAACGAATGTTACAAAAAAAAAAGGATTTAATGATTTATTTTCAGAATGATCGTTACGATGTAGAAAAGGAAATTAGCAATCAAAATGTTGGTCATTGGGATTTTTTTGTTATTATAAATCTGATGTGTTTACAGAAAAAGCAATACTTTCTATCAAAAAACCGAAAACGTGCATGTTAATAACGGCCCAATACATTAAATTGTAAGTCATTTAGCACATTTTTTTTACGAATATTTCGATCCATTTCATTTCTAATCAGTTCTATAGAAGAGGTAAATATTTTGCTGTGGTTCTGGGGTTTTATAGGGAGCTTAAAGTGATTACCAGGGTGTAAAAATATAAAGTTATCCAACTTGTACACTAATTGTTTGGATTCTGATATGACATATGTATTAATTTTGTTTTCAAAAACTGCTGTTAATGTGTTTTATCTGTACAAAAAGGTCAAACAGAAAAAAAAAACAATGTTTATGAAACTGTCTCTTTTGTTTCATTTTCAGAGCCATTCACAAGGAAATATTGTCTCTATTGAGTTCAAATTTCCTAAAAACAAAGAAATAAAATAATAGAATTTCTATTTTTATATTACTATAACAATAACAATATAATATAACCCACTTCTAAACTTCCTGTACTGCAAAGTTTAAAACTTTAAAGCTTGTTTTGAAATACGCCTATTACGCATGGTATAAAATGTCTGAATGGCCTTAGGTTTTCGATGCACTTTAATAGTTTGTTACTTGCTTACAGGTAAGGAATAATGAATGTTTTATTTTCAAGACTTTTACCTCATCTAACCCTCATTGCCATCATTTGGCGTCCGCTGTGCGTTACTTTTTCATATTTTTGATAAACTACTCTGATATCGTTACAAAAAAATTACAAAGACTTTACATGATTTACCCATGGTCCTTGACAAAATTTGCCCGTTTCCGACTGATCCATTAATACAGCACATGGCTAAAAGCACGCAATATATTTTAACATTAAACTCTACGGAAACACCACATTTAGCCAAAAATGGCTGACAGCATACAACAAAATTTAAGTTAGGACCGCTTGGGAAAAAAATTAAATATCTCTCATGAAATAACTGAAGCAAACTGGGCAATTCATTTCACCATCATCCGACAACAAAATGACCATCGGAACTGGTTTGGTTTACGAATGGCCTGGTTAAGGAATGGCTGTTTTTAAGGATGTATTCTCCTGAGGTTTCAGTCTCGTTTATGAATAATTCTCAAAGATTGCCTTATGAGTGATTTTTTTATTAATATGTATTATATAATGACCGTTCTAAATTGTGTCAAAAATTATGTACCTACGACCAGTAGTTTTTGAGAAATGAAAAGTTTTGATTTTCAAATTTGACCATTGATCTCGGTCAGAATTCAGCCTTTTTTGGGATAGGGATAATATACATAATTTTTGAAGAAAATTATGCATCTTATTTAAATAATTTCTTTTCCAAATACAAATACATAAAGCTATTATTGTCAAACTATTTATCCAAAACAAAAAAAAAAACAAACAAAAAAAAAAAAAAAAAAAAAAAAAAAAAAAAAAAAAAAAAAAAAAACAAACAAAAAAAGAAAAAAAAGAAAGAAAAAGGGTGAGTTTTTACAATTTAGGTGATGGAAAAGTTTAAAATTCTTGATTTTTACAGATTTTACGATGTTTTGAATTTTCTTATTTCATCACGGACCTTTGCTTTTCATAACTGATATTTCTTCAGATTTATGAGATCTAACAATCTGAAAACTTTGACAGAAAACTTGATGGTAGAAATTGATATTTTTACCAAAAAATGACCCAAAAAATATAGGCCAAAATTGATGAAATTCGCACAAAATCACCAAAATAGGGTTTTCAAATGACAATGGCTCACAAAATGCACACGGACATATGTTTTTTCACCTAAAAAATGATTTTTTCAGGGCCTTTGCATTTTAAAAATAGAAGTATCGGGAAAAACTTGATGCAGGAAGATTTTGACCTCTCAGGACAATACATCATTAAGAAATCACAATTTAATCATTTCTTCTGTAACTATGAATTTTGATGGATCATTATTTTCTGAATTTTTTTTGTTCGCTCATTCGTTTATGAACAAGTGTTGAATGAACCACTTCTGTCTCTTCATAGCTTAGATAATACAGACATAACTGTATTTTTCTTGTATATCTTTCTTTTATGTTGTTGCTTATAAATGTACTTGGATCACGAATCACATATTGTATCACTGTGCTATGTCCATTAAAGTTATTTTTTTAATTTAAAGCCTTAGTTTTATATAAAAATCCTCGACACATCGTGAATATTTCTAAGAGTTTTCAAAAGCAGTAAACCTGCAGTTTTGACCAGGACCCTGGCAAAATATTGCACAAGATTTAAAATATTAGGTATTGATAGGTTCCGTTACGAGAAAGAATTGAATATTGCTAGATATCAACAATATAATAAGCGAGACTTTTGCGAGTTTATTTAATTTGAAATTACGTAACGAGAGTTGATATCGACAGATATACAATTAGTAAGTAAGTAAGTAAGTAAGTAAAATCGTTTTTAAAGAAGGTAACCTAATTAAAATAAGTCTAATTTTCATTATGGCTCGCTAAAATCAACATATATAATAGCAAATTATATATCAAACAAATTAACAATACGCAGTAATGATATAAATACAATTTTATAAAGTTAAAACATCATGTTAAGCATTTGCAAAAAAGTAATCAAAACAGTGATGTTTGAATACCACCAAAGAATCTGAACATTTGATAAAAGCTGGCAAGCTTTTCCAAATTTCTACTGCAGAATAATGGAATGATCTTTTATAAAAATTTGTGTTTGTTCTGGGTAGGAATTGATCACAATTTGAAGAAGAACGTAAGCAATGAGAATTAGTATCTCTGCAATAGCAAATATTCTGGAACAATCCCATTTACAATCTTTTGCATAAAAATAGATTTTTGGCACTCTACTCTCTCAGTAAATGATATTTATTTCAGGGAAGAAGACATAAATTTTGATGGTGTATAAAAATCACAGTCTATGATAATTCCTGCTGCTCTTTTTTGTAACTTTATAATTCTGTCACACTCTCGTTTTGGCACACTTCCCAATACCGAGCAGCAATAGTAAATATAAGGTAATACATAAGACCTGTAAAAAAATGTCGTACATATGTTGGTAAAAAAGACTTTAACTTGCATAAAGGTGATATCTAAGATAAAAGTATTTTACAGATCATATTTGCTTGTTCATTCCAGCTTAAATTTTCATCTTTGCCAATACCAAGTAGGTTTCTGTGAGTGAACATTTTCAATAGAAACATCTTTTATCTTAATTTCAAGATCTGACAATCCTGAAAAGTTTTTTTCTAACCTAATAGCATACACTTTGTTTTTTCTTAATCTATTTTCATTGAGTTATTTTTACATCATAAATTAACTGCATGCAAATTTTCTTGCAACACAGAGGTAATATTATTCAATACTTTTATCATCGTATGTAAAGTGGAGTCATCAGCGAATAAGTCAATTTTCGACTAGTTTGTATGAAGTGGTAGAGCATTGATATATACATGTATATTGTGAAAAACTGAACTTTATGGAACGCCATATGTCATAAAAGCTGGGTTTGATTTAAGACTACCACATTGAACTTTCTGTTTTCTATGAAATAAATATGATTTAACCAAGTCATCAATTTTTCTCAAACATTGTAAAATTTCAATTTTTCACATGAGTAAAGAGTAAAATATGATTTACAAGATCAGATGCTTTACTGAAATCTACAAATATACTTCCAATAAATTCACAATTGTCCATGCAGTTCAACCACCCATCAATAAGTTAAATTAGAGCTGTAATGACCATATGTATAAAACCTGACTGTGATGACAACAGGTCTTTGCCTTTCAAAGCTTAATTATTGTTTCCTCCACCGGATTTGACCTTAATACCGGATTTGACATGTTCAACACGACAGGAGAAGCTTACTCTACCTTTGCACCTGATCACACCAATGGTTTTAATTCGGTCCGTATTGTTCATCTTTGTGTGTGTGTGTGGCTTCATTTTCCTTTTCTGTGCCGTACTCATGTTGTGTCTCTGTTTCTTTGTTGTTTCCGATGTTACCATTGTCCTTGGAATATTCGTTTTGGAATGACGGTTCGGTTCCCACTTATTTCACTGTGACACATGTAATAATTTATGGTTTTAAAATGTATATAGTTTAGAACTTACGTGTTTCTCAAAAAAATTGAGAAAAAAATTGATATAGTACAAAAGACGGAGATCGAGTAATAATTCGAAGGAATATCTGTTTCTCCTACTTTATGTAAAGCTGTAACTCTTGCAAATTTCAGTTTATTTGGTAAACAACCACATGAGATACTTTATTGATAAAAAACGTAATTGAAGGAGATACAAATTCCGCGCTAAGTTTTAGAATTTTCGATCCAGTTCCATCTATACCAGTTGATTTGCTGACATTTAACTTTTTTAAATGAGAATATACATTCAGATGTGAACTTTAAATCAAGACTCTGGTTTTCAGTTTTCCGTGTGTATATTTCTGTAGTAAATTGAAGTCAGAACTGAAATCATTTTCTACGACAAGTTTTTCTGCAATTGATGAAAAATGGGTATTCAAAATATTGACAATTTCTTGTGTGTCGTAAACTGTTGTTTTCAAAAGTCCTTTTAGGTGGAAAGATATTTTCTAATTTTGGTTTTAATTCTCTTAAACGAGCCCACAACTCTTTGCTGTTTTTTGGAATTTGAAATCTCATTGTGGTAATGATAATTCTTTCGAGTTGGTATTCTCTAATGATTTTCGGAAATAATTCGATGAATTTAAGTGCTGAACTGCTGGTCTGTGTTTGTTTGCTTGTTACATCGCTGTTTTGTTCCCAACACTGCCAATGAGATGTCTTAGTGGGCCAAGAAAATGTTGAAAAGTAATATCCTGATGCCTGATGTGCTATCGCTTGACGTGCCAACAATGAAATTTCCATAAAAGCGATATAACTAATTCATATCTAACTCCAGGTTCAAAGTCTAACACAAAATATTTATTCACAAAAGGAATTGAACAGTGAATCATAAGCGATAAGGGGTCTGCTACTCCATTTGAAAATAAATAGGATTTCAAATAAACATGATTTTTTTTGTCAGAAAATTGAAAAAGAAACAATTCAAGTGAAAAAAATTGATAGGTTGATGATCTCGTTTTTTGAAATTTAAGTGACTGATAGAACATTTGGCGGGAAACCAAACTCCTCTGATTTTTCATAGGATTAACATTAACAAGGTTTGACCATGAATGAATGTGACAGAATAAAAATAATTCCATGAAATTGTTACAGAATGCTCGCAAAGATGTATAAAATAAAATTATGGAAAAAATTAAGGGGGTTGATGGGCAAAAAATTACAATGCTTTTAAATGGATAAAACCCGAGGATTCCGAAAATCTGACAGAAATCCCAAAACATGAGGAGCTAACCTTCTTAAACCATTAATTGTTACCTCTGAAATTTCTTCCCAGTTATGTACCTTTAATCCCTTTTTTTACGTAATGTAAAATGGAAAAGCTATTGTAATAAGTATTAACTACGGGACATTCGAGATAGGAACTGTCGTGTAATTGAAGGCTGAATCGGTCTCTTCTAATACCAGTAAGAAGGATAACTGGATTCCTGGCCTATTGAAATAAACATACATACCACCTGAAAACAAACTATTTATGAAATTGGAGTGTACTTATAATTTGTCCTACGTGACAATTCTTTAATTAAATTCTAGTTGACAAAGAAAAAAAACCTGAAGCGCTACAAATAGGTTAAATATAAATCACCCTTAGCTCAACAGTGTTAGCTAATTAGTGATTCCCTCTCAAAGTATTGATGTTTTGATTTTTTTAGCTCACCTGGCCAAAGGCCATGTGAGCTTTTGCCATCACTCGGCGTCCGTCGTCCGTCCGTTAACTTTTATTCAAAGATCTTCTCCTCTGAAACTTCTAGGCTAATATTAACCAAACTTGGCCTGAATCATCACCAGGGTATGCACTTTAAAGTTTGTGATTTTTATGTCCGTTGACCAAACAACATGGCCGCTGTTACTAAAAATAGAACATAGGGGTAAATTTCTGTTTTTTGCAAATAACTCAAAAACCGTTACAGATATCAAAAATCTGAACTGGGGATAAAAATGATCAGCATGATGAGATCTACCCACCCTGCAATTTTGGAGAATATCCGATAATCGGTCTTGGAGTTATTGCCCTTTCTCCGCAAAATTTCCGTTTTTTTTTGGTTACTTTTCGTCTTATATATTGAAAATGATAGCAGATAGGTGTAAAGTTTTAGTTACAAAAATGGTCAGCATAATAAGATCTACATGTCCTGCAATTTTGAAAAAAAATCTGACGACCCATATAGGAGTTATATCCCCTTTTTTATTGAATTTTCACGATTTTTATACGTTTTTACTTTTATTTCAAAAACTATTTGTGATAGAGGTTAAGTTTGAATTGCAAAAGTGTTAAGCTTATCGAGGACTATAATTTCTAGAGATGTTCAGCAGGTTCGCATCTCACCCAAGATGGCCGCCAGCGGGGAACATAGTTTAACATAGGGACCCTATGGGAAAGGCATTCGAAGAACCTTAATTTTCTCTGAAACTACTGAGCCAATTGGAACCAAACTTGGTCACAATAGCCCATGGGTGATCCACTTCAAAGTTTGTGATTTTTATGTTCATACCTCATCCAAGATGGCCGCCAGCGAAGAACATAGTTTAACATATGGACCCTATGTGAAATGCATTCAAACATCTTCTTCTCTGAAATTACCCAGACAATTGGAACCAAACTTGGTTATAATAGTCCATTGGTGGTCCCCTTTAAAGTTGGTGATTTTTATGTTCATACCTCATCCAAGATGGCCGCCAGCGAAGATCATGGTTTAACATAAGGACCCTATGTGAAATGCATTCAAAGATCTTCTTCTCTGAAACTAATGAGCCAATTGGAACCAAACTTTGTCACAATAGTCCATTGGTTATCCACTTCAAAGTTTGTGATAATTATGTTGGTACATCATCCAAGATGGTCGCCAGCAAGAATCATAGTTTAACATAAGGACCCTATCTGAAATGCACATAAGGCAGAATCGGGGGTATTTTATTCATGAGATTAAATCACGTGACCACGCCCCTTTTGGGTGAATTACTTCCCTTTATTAAAGTTTAACTTCAAAAGTACATCTCAGTGTTCCGGATTATTTTCATACTTCCCCCGTCTTTTTTCTAAAAGTACTGTATTAATGTTATCTTCCGTAATGAAAAGTTTTTGTTGTGGGAATTTTAAAACATAGAAATTGTGGTTAAAACCAGTCTGTGGAAGGATTTCCCGTTGCTGGAAAGCTGGGAATTACACATTTCCAATTTAATTTGGCCACGAAATTTTTCGAGTAAGTTAAAAAGGGACAATTGTTTCTGAATTTATGCGAGTTATATTTCACAGTCATATGCGGACAAATTTGCTACAGCCGTGTCGGATAATTTGGCGCATCGTCTAATTCGGCGCAGGTGAAAACGTTGACGTGATCCGATTTTTCACTTCCGTAAACAATAGCACATGTGCAAACACATTGACGTCTGCTACGGTAATGTTTTAAAGCCAACAACACTTGTAATACTTCAGTGAGTGCAGCATTATATATTGGTGAGTATTCAAAAAACAATCTAAGAGGTCTTTATCCAATTTTAATACTCTTTCTTTTGTTCCTGTAGACAAAATCATCCATTCCTTCCGTCTTTTTATAGAACTGCCTGTTTTGCATATAACCCAAAATAAGACCCGCCTACTTTGACCGATATATCAGGATTTTCAGCTGTTCCATTGAAATATATCTTACAATCCCAACTTATACCAAGTGAATAACTCTAAATTAATATGAAAGACTGTACTTTATCATGCATTGTGATATGTAAATTTTGTATTATGCCCTTTATCCAAAAAAGTTACTTCAACATGGCGGCACCAACAACAACATTCCAAACATAGTCACGTGATATGTGTATTACAACTATAGTCTTTTTCAATATTCGAGTAATTTTTGCACACAGAAAAACAAAAATAAACGACAGTTGAAGTCTAGCAAAATTGTTTGTTGTCAATACAAATAAAAACTGAAATCAAAGACAATATAGTGTTTATGTAAATGAGACTTGAATTAAAAACATAAAAATACAGAAAAAATTAAAAAATAATAACTGAAAAAAATCCACATCAATGGTTTATACAACTATGATGTAGTAAATGAGACCAGATCTTAAAAAAGGAAAAAGAAAAAAAAACATATTGTGATTTTGAATCATTAGTCACATCTCCATGTCATATTTTATTTAAACTTATTACATGGCTACAAACAATTTGAAATTTATGTTTTCTATATTGATGTTTTTCAGAGTATGGAAGATAAAGGCAATGCATTACTGAATGCCTATCAGTATGTCAAGAGAACTGGTCAAGCTGTTCGTAAAGCTGCAAGATTGTATGGTGTACCAGAGACAACCTTAAGGAGAAAAATTAACAGCCCTGAGGATTATGAACCAAAGGTTGGACATCCAACTTTATTTACATTAGCTGAGGAGGCCCAACTTGCAGACCACTGCAAAAGGATGGCAAGACTTGGGTATGGTTACTGTAGGTGGCAAATGTTGCAGATGGCATCCAACATGGCAATAAGCATTGGGAAGGAATTTGAACCAAAGAAAGACTGGTACTATGGTTTTATTCACAGATTTCCAGATCTTAAAATACAAAAACCAAAGAAAAGGGAAGTAAGTCGTGTATTGTCAACAACTGAAGCAAATATTGACATGTATTTCACTGAACTTGGNGTTTCCAATAAAGAATGACAAAACATATTCATGTCTCCGACTCGTGCGTGAAGAATAAATTCGGAAAATTGAGTGTCATCTGTTTCTTACAAGTGAAAAATTAATACAGCTGTAATAATATGTAAAGAAATCAACAAGACTGTGGATTTAATACAATTAAACACGTTTACCATAAAAGGAGACGATTAAGATGATTTAGATAATTAATTGCACTGGTGTTAAAGTTATTGTAGCATATGTGCAATGCAGCAATGCAATGTATATAAGTATATAATGTTCGAAAAAAAAAAAAAAAAAAAA
>MJUU01006074.1:205851-217819 GCA_002080025.1 Modiolus philippinarum | reverse complement strand
ACAGGGAAAAGTTTTACATACTGATATATCTGATTAACTATAAATATGTTGATGAAGCTGGGTACATGCAAAATCTTGGCATTTTCTCCTCTCCTCAATATCCCAAACATAAAATGGAGCGCAATGTTAATGTTGTTAGGTAATTTTTTGTTACTGGTTATTCAACATGTTCTATGTAGAGAACAAATAGAATATGGAGTACATGGACAGAGAACATAATCCCTAAAGTACATGGTATGAAATGAAGTAAACAACGCTTTCATTGTTGTTCTTCATCTTGAAGTGACCATGAGGCCTTCAACAGGGAGCACACATTCCTATCCATAGAAAGTTCAAGACGGTCCACCGGTTTGAGTGGAATTCACCTGCTAAATGTTGAACAACGCTACATCCATGTATTTTTGCTTATGGTCATGGCTTAACATTTGCATAAGCACTCTAACATACACTGCAGTTCGTTTCCCGACCTAGGAACTAATAGACAATTCAAGATAAGCACTCTTACATACACTGCAGTTCGTTTCCCGACCTAGGAACTAATAGACAATACAAGATAAGCACTCTTACATACACTGCAGTTTTTTTCCCGACAAAGGAACTAATAGACAATGCAAGATAAGCACTCTTACATACACTGCAGTTCGTTTCCCGACAAAGGAACTAATAGACAATACAAGATAAGCACTCTTACATACACTGCAGTTTTTTTCCCGACAGAGGAACTAATAGACAATACAAGATAAGCACTCTTACATACACTGCAGTTCGTTTCCCGACAAAGGAACTAATAGACAATACAAGATAAGCACTCTTACATACACTGCAGTTTTTTCCCGACAAAGGAACTAATAGACAATACAAGATATAAAAGATCACAGGGAATTCATCCAATTAATTGAAAGGAAACATAGCAATTGAAAAAGCTGGATGTGGGGCATATATATAAACAGATGACTATAGATATTGTTTAATTTTTACAAAACAAGAAATGCACCATAACTGACAAAATAAAGAGAGCATACACCTTAGGCACAGTTAATCTTTTTCCACACTGCACGAGAGACAAACTCAATCTTAAATTACCAAAAAAAAGCATTTCTAATCGGTACTGTAAAGCGCCAAGCTAATGATTCCTTATTTGGAAATTTGCAATATCTGAATTTTTGAAAATTTTGTTTAAAACTAAGGAGTATCTCCCTCTTGCATAACTCTGTCCTAAGCGGATTTTGGCTATTTGGATTTTATTGGTTATTTGTTCTCTTTCAGTTTTTACAAGTATTTCGGTTTATGGACTTCCAAATTTTTTGATTTTATCTGCATTGAAGAGACATAAGTTGTTGAAATGCGCATATGCAGAAACAAATCAAATTAACAATAACTACGGTATCTTGTTATTCCTTATGATATGTCTAAATTCTTATTGGAATTATAACTGCTGATAAAGATGTCCACATCGAGAACAGTTTTGTTGTGCCTTTTAATTAAGCTGAATTTCCCTTTTCTTGACGGCGACATTCCTGTAGCTCCATCTTACGAGGTGTATATTTCTCAACGAGTACGATTCGAACGCGTTTGTTCTACTCTTGACGATTTTAATGAACGTAACCTTATCCAAACTTTTACAACAGGGTTACAGAGTTGATAAGTTGCTGAATACATTTAAGAAATTTTATAATCGATATGAACATTTCATAACTAAATATGGCGTTTCGCGCAAACAGCTTATTACTATGGACATTTCGAATCCTCGCTTTTACGGAAATGTTGTTAAATATGCCAGGAACTGATTAAAGATACAGAAAGCTGGGCCGTAACTTACTTTCTTTACGTAATATGGGATATCGTTAAATTAGCTTTGAGATCTAGGGACCTGAAAATTTTACACACATACTGGCCTCTAAACTGATACTGTCGATGTCTACTGAAATATATGAAGTAAATTCGGAAAGTTTTGAGTTTGATTTTTCTTCCGTAGTGCGACAGTACCTACATGTACCAGCAGACTATAGGCTCCTTTAGCTAACCGTGAATTTAGCGTCGAGCACCCTTTGACCCATATTTCAAAATTACGTATTGTCATTTTCTCTCCTTTTAAGATTTTGGTCATGGAGTTAGTACTCTACCTGTAGCGGGTTTTATTCATATGTGTATTATACTATAGGGAAAGGGATAGAAAAAGGGGAGGTCTGGGTACCCATAAACCGGTCAAACAATACCGCTGGCATTTGCTGGTGCCGGTACCAAGTCCGGTTGTCCCGAGTTCCTATCAAATTGAATTACAGATTTGATAGTTCTGACATGATTTCAATTTAATAAGACTACCGGTATTACATTTAGTACATATTGACATATGACTTTCTGTAATATTAACATTCAATAAATATGTGCTATGCACCTTTTATAGAAGCTTTTTTTTATCAAAAATAACTTGTAAATTGACTTAGTATTAATAAGCATACACATAAAGAATTAAGTTAGGCAGGTTAATCTTTATACGTGTTTACATAATGTCCACAACTGGCTCTCTTATTTAATATAACTATCAATTAACTAGGATGACGGTGCTAATTTGAAGACTTAATTAATGTATTTCCTGTTTCCGTATCTTTCTGTCGTGTAATAGCATGTTGTATTAAATTAACTGCGAGAGCCAATACTGTGTAAACCAGAAAGTCCACTTCGAGGTAATAATCCTCCCTTGATGTAAAACTCAAATTCACACCTTTAATGTAAAATCTTTACTCAATGTAAAATCTACCCTTAATGTAAAAATCTCCCCTTAATGTAAAAATCCACTATCTGGTAAATCCATCCTTAATGTAAAAATCTACCTTTAATATAAAGATCCATTCTTAATGTAAAAATCCATCCTTATTGAAAAAAAAAATATCACAGTCTGATTGTCAATTTGAACATTTGCTGAGATAATCACGATTATCAGACCATTCATGTCAAAGCATAACAACTTCGAAGCATATTAACCTTAATCTAACTAACCAATAGTGGAGACCAAATTCGAAGGACATGAGACAGCATTCAGGGCAGTACACTACAAGAACAAAAATGAAACTTTACAACAACTGTGTATTGGAAGCTATATGGAATGATTCAGAGTGCTATAGGAGGATATATGTAAACTTGCTATTAAGTAATAGCAAAGTTCATTGTTTGAGGCCTCATGATGACTTCAACATGATAAACAACAATAAAAGAGTTGTTCCATTGCTTTGTTTGTATTTGTAGACGTTGTTTTATGTCCATTTCCTCCATGTCCTTTCATTATTTATCAGCAGGAACTGTGCTCTTTCCATTCTTAGTGTCTTAGATGAGTAACAGGATATTGTTGCAACAAAAGCACCCATCATCAAACTTTTCTGCAATGCAACCAAGAGCCTTAGCTTTAACTATCATAATATATGAATAGGTCGACTACTTAGAAAACATCACAATGACATAACAGCTATAAATGGATTTACGAGGGCAAAAGAATAAGCAGAGGTCCAAAATAGGCGTTGGAGAAACCAAAGGTTGCAATTGTAACCCTTAATTACAGCTGGAAGAAAAGTGCAATTGTAACCCTTAATTACAGCTGGAAGAAACGTTAGATGGAGAGACTTATCTGCTGTACCAAACCCCACATCATCAGTTGAAACTGGGAGAAGCCTGAGAAAGGTACCGTTAGCTATACCAAACGCCACATCATCAGTGGAAATTGGGCAGTAAGTATGTTTTGTTAAGAATGAGACAGGTCAAACCTGAAACAATCCCACAAAAATGTGCGTCCTGGAAAAATTACATCGCATTTACATTTGTTATACTGATGCTTATTAGCCCTTGTATTTTTCGCCACTTTATCATTTCAAATCTGGAAATAAAGCTCTCTTAAGATACAGTAAACATTGGGGGAACAACTACAAAACCCTTGTAATTTCGGGAAATAAATTCTCCCGAAATTTCAACGAAGCCAGGATTTCTTTCTATTTCCAGGTTATAGTAACAGTTACCCTCTTTCCTCAAATTAATACAAAATCTCTCCCTGTTGTCATGTTTTAGTTTTTTTGAGACAGAAGAAAGACGAAGCCCAATTCACTGTATAAAATTACAAATTCTTCTCCTTGCTTTTATTTCGAAATTCTACAAACCTTAAATTTTCCATTTTTATATGCACCCCACATCCGAACCATTAAAGGATTAATTATATTTATCATTGTTATATTCCACTCACTACGATCGCCCCATTAACCCTCGAAGAAGGAGAGAATCGCATACGGAGAGGGATTGCATTATTCCAGTTAATATGAAAAAAAAGGAAATGGGGTTAATGTCAAGGAGACAACATCCCATATCCAGGTTAAAACTACTCAAAAACAAAGCATCTAGGGGTCACCGTACGGTCTTCAACACAGTGAGGAACCTCACACCATATAGCAAGCCCTAAATGGCCCCAAAAAGGTAAAAAAAAATGAATCAATGGAAACAAACCACATCCAATAACCCAAATATCAAGAAACTAAAATTTTATAAGAAGACAAGGACAAGCCAATGACCAACATATTCCTGACTTGGGACAGGCGCAAAAATTCCTGTGGGGTTAAACTCGTTTTCTTGGATCCAAACTGGTGAATGGCTAAAAATTAAATACACAAAAAGACTCAGAGTAAAAATCAAACTAGAAAAAAAGTCCAACTTATCAAGACGAGTACCCTTACAACGAAGTACATAAAACATGAAGACACAGGTACTGTCCGGACAAATGCTCGCAGTTACTGACAGCTATATTTCCGTTGACTATGATATAAGCCGGAATATTCTTTTCTCATCCTTTTCATTGTGACGTCATAATAAATTGACACATTTTTATCATTCACTTTCCCGCGAATTTTCTCCCTTTTGCGGTTCTCTATGTTGTAAACTACATATCTCTCTTAATCAAACAGTGATTTAGAAATTTTATAGCATTTCAACAGACGAATTTCCACCAATTTGGCGAAATTTCGAAACAATAACATAATTGTGTTTTGCCATAAACTTAGGGTTGTGTCGATGTAAAGGTTATTTTTAAGACGGGAGTGTATTTTGGAATTTTGAAGTTTTTCTAATGCTTGGTTTTTAAAATGTAATTGTACAGACTTTGTCTCACGTGCATTTACTTCGTATCCTTTCATTATTTAATGTTAAAAAGAGATCGCTTTCCATTATTGTGAGGCAAAAATATCCAAATCTATAAGCTTTGGTTAAAAATTTAGTCAATTTAAACATTTTAAGGGAACCTGGAAACATTTGGAGCGAGTTTTACAATTTCTATGAAAAAACAGCTGGTTTTATTATTATTGAATCTATCGGCCTTCAAAATCAGTTTGACGAATCAATAAAAGCCTAAAGTTGGCTTTTTTGAATGTTGTAACATATTTACACCATAAAAATGATCGGGTAGCAAATTTGAAATCACAATTACAAGTTATAGTGATTCTTGAAACTGGTATTCTGCATAATAAATAAATGGTTTTCAAATTCTGTGCAAACTTCGCATTTCGATTCTCGATCCGAAAGATAGAAAGAACCATTGCGTACTTAATGTTCAGGCTTATCATCATGCGAAGTTTTATATGTAATTTAGTGACGTTTTAAAAGGTGGTGATGGACTGTACATATTTACGTTGTCACGACAAACTCCCTCTTGGGACGTTGCATAAAAAAAAATCAGTTTTTGAATTATATTTTTTTGTAAATTTGCATGATCATGAAACTAAGATGAATTTTTCGAGTTTACAAAACGGGATGTTTTAGTGATTTTACGTTCTTGAAAAGTTTTTACCCTGTCCAATGTTGACACCTCTACCAATATTAGTTCAATTTGGTGCATGTTTCATACAGTTAAACGTGGAAATATAGTTACATGGATTAAACAATACATCCTTATTTTCTTACACAAACAGGTCTTATTTTATTCTACCTTTTCTAATTTTTTCTTGATATTGATCTCAAACAATTTGTCCTATCAATGTCATAACATTATGATTGGTTTACCGTACCGAGACTGGTACCTTTGATAATATCAAACGAATATTGCAGAAACGTCACGCGAACGTATTCTTTGTATCAGTAATTGCCTAATTTCTTTATGGCAGTTAATTTATGTAGTTACAATTAGAGAGATAAAGCTTATATGGCTGTCATTGATGAGGACTACTGGTTAACCTGACCAAATGTAATATATATAGAATTGTAATCAATAAAGTCAGATAAAGCAAACTAAATGTACAAACATTATATTGTATGGTCCTCAAATTGAAGAAATCTGTTAACATGTTCAAAAAAGGAGGTACTTGCCTAAAAATTAGGGTTTTCATGTCATTTATTTTTTTTTAATTTCGGGTATTAAACAAGGGACACAGAAATATGACAGATAAGAGAGAACCATATTAACTACAGCTCGATTATTTTCATCTGACTCTACCTACTAGCCATCAATTTTTTTTATCAAACTATAGAATTGTAATTTTCGTAAGTCTTTGTTACCATGGTGCCTTATTTAGTATATTTCCTGAGACTTAAAGAGAGGGGTAACGGATGACAGTGATTGTAAGAGCTCTTTGCCAGTTAATATTGTTTGTTGTCGATTTGGTATCCATGTTCTAAATAAAACATGGAGGTAACATTGTTAGACATTTGGCAATGAATTCCTCTGAAACGAGTGTTACGGTCCGTCTGGAAATTTGCAATGAGATATAAGCAAAGTTCATTTTTAAAGATCTCATGGTGAACAACAACAAAAGCGTTGTTCTATAGCTTGGTTTTACCATGTCATGAAGCAAATATATAAAACAAAGGTCTCATGGTGAACAACAACAAAAGCGTTGTTCTATAGCTTGGTTTTACCATGTCATGAAGCAAATATATAAAACAAAGGTTATGGGAAAAAGAAATGAATCGGCAATGTAATACCATAAGGAATAGTGACGACAAACAAATGCATCTCTCTTTTCTGCAGTATATAGCAAGATGATGAAGTTGTTATGTAAACTGTGGAAAAGTGCATATTGCTGATGACCGTTTACAGTGTTTATGATGATGAACAACAATAAAAATTACGCCTAGTTTGGTATTTTTGTATTTTGATCAATCACTATTGAATGCAGTGTCTTAGAAAATAATTTTCTACTGGTGCACTGATTCTGTAAGTAAGGATTAATTATGATCAATTTATAGCAAATCAGTACATCTTTTATACCTCTGCTAAATATCCTCTGGGATACTGATTACATTTATCTATGGAATACGTTAACTAAATTGAAACACAATGTAGATTAATTTGACACATTGTACACGGTATTGTGAAAAACAACATGGTAACATTCCATATAATGAAAGGACGCATCTATCGACAGAGTGTAGAAATAATATAGAAGAAACTTCAGATGTGCTAATTAATTGTAATAAATCGTCAATGTATTTTCAACAGTGAATAAGCCGTGAAAACGAATATTTCATAGAAATTGATCAATTAAACCAACTCCACATATGTTTCTCTGAACATTTTCCTTTTTTTTTGTAAAGAATACTATTTGCCACATTAAGTTGGTCCTACAAGGAAAAGAAGGAAAAGAAAACTCTTGGATATTGCATAAATAGAAAATATTAAGATGTACAAACCAAAGAGAATGGTTTTGCTTTCATCTTACTTCTTGGCAACGACACTGCGAGAAAATTAAATTTATTAATTCAATTTGGTTTGTCTGCGTTACATGTAATTATGTGCTTATAATTTTTATAGTTGAGAAGGGATATTGCGTTTCTTGGTTCGTTCGTCCGTCACAAAGATTAAAGCCATATATATCTGTTGAATAACAAGTGATAAATGGATAAGCTTTTTTTCAGTGGAAAGGTTGAGGGTGATATATAAAATAGTGGATTTTACTTACATTTCATGCATGGGTTACTAAGGTTAAAGTTTTTGCAAGAGTCCAGATCTCAGATATTACAACTGTTAGAGGTATAATATATTGTTTGTAGATGCGTCTTGTAAAGTTACGAAACTCCAGATAAATATTAAGTCACTTTGACCTACATTTGATGCATTAGTGACTTAGGTTAAAACTATTGTAATAGTTTAAGTCTCCTTTACTACAATTTGTGAAGGAATAATATTATGTATGTAGATGCATCTTGTAAAGTTACGAATCTTTAGATAAAAATTAGGTCACCTTGACATTCATTTTATGCATAAGTGACTAAGGTGGAAGTTTTATAACAGCCAAGATCTCGGATGATACGATTCTTAGAGGAATAATATTTTATTTGCAGATATGTCTGGTAAAACTACGTAGCTCCACATAAAAATTAGGTCACTTTGACCTACATTTTATGCATGAGTGACTTAGGTTAAGGTTTTTGTGAGAAATCATACCAGTATCTCGGATACTACAATACTACGGGGAATGATAACGGGTATTTTGTCTGTAGATATGTGTTTTTTAACTCGTAAGCCGAAGGCGGAGAGTTCTTAAAATCATTCGAGAGATGTCACATTAGCGTCAGGGTTATTAACGTATCTACAGAGCTGCGTGTTTCAAATCAAATATAGTTTGTAAATTTCTTTCAAAATCCGCTTTTGTATGTCGAATAGTGACAATGTTGCTGTATAAAATCGATAAAAATATACACATACACTATAAATATGCACAGTATTTACGTCCCTGTCTTTATCAAGAGCTAGTCCAACGCTCCTGTCGCGTAGTTATTTGTCAAAGGACAAAATAACATTTGTTACCTGTGTCATGTGTATTACCTATTTATAGGAATGGATTCGATATACATACGAAATTACACCTTACGATAATTTTCACGTATTACGGAATAACTCAGATATATAAATTGTACTGTCTCTTCGTGTTTATTGAACCAGTTCTCGAATAAGCTAAGGTACTTGGCTATTTAGCACGTAGGTGGAACTGGTCACCCATACAGAAATCACCCCTTCCGATTATTTCATGTGATTACAGAACTGCCTGTGATTTTTTTATTCACTAATGATAAATTAGTCTTCCTCTGTCTGTTAATTAAATCACTTCTCTAAGGTCAATAAAACATATGAATTTGTTATTATTATTCAGCAGTTCTTTGGATGACTATTGCCGATGTAGATTTTCAGGGCTTTCGAGTATCAGCTCCATCAGAGCTTTCATTATAGTAATAAAGCTCCTGGTAAAATAATTACAAAATACCGATTGCACATTTTGACATATTAGGTCACTTTGATCTACATATCATGCAAGAGTGACTTAGGTTAAAGTTTGGGTTACAATCTTGATCTCAGATAAACTATTTGTAGAGGGTTAATATTTCGTCAGTAGATGTACCGGCTATGGGTATTGGGATCCTTCTTGAAATAATGTCACCGTAACCTATACTTCATGCTTGTTTTACTAGCTCAGATTTAAGTGACAGGCCTGATCAGATTAGTACAATTTCTTGCAGCACTTACATTCAAAAACGGGTGAGGGGATGAGCTGCCATTTCTGAATGCTTCCTTCTTTTGTTGGTTGCTGCTTTGGTATTCAGTCAGACTTTTATTTATTTTGCTTTCTATCTGAATACAGATCATGAAGAGACTCCAGGTGTGATAAAGAATATTCTGACATTTTATTATTGAAAACAACAAAGTGCTATTATTGCAGTACATCTGAGTTCTAGCCTTTTCGACACTTTGTGTCTACCTAGTGCAGATAATTTGAAAGACCAAATAGTATTTTACATAATTATATAAAGTACCTTATGAATGAAGCAGTACATTTCAATAAATATTACAACTAAATAAAATTAAGTTGCAGTAAAAATTAAGACCAATCAACTTTCTGGTTAACCTTAAAATCTTGATATAAATTAGTATTAAGACATTATAAGTGACACGATATTTAAGGATCAATGTTAATAATCAGACACCATTGTGCACCTCTAATTACAGATCTTTTTCTTTTCTGTTACGAACGAGACTTCATGAAAAAACTTCAAAACGGAACAATACCAAACAGTGATAAACTTATTTCTATTTTCAATGATAACAGCAGGTATATTGACGATATTCTCACTATTGATAATCCCCAGTTTTTAGATTATGTAGACATTATTTACCCATAACAACTAACAATGATTCTAAATACTGCCCTTTTCTGGATCTTACTATCATTATTGACTCCGGTAAACTAAAAACTAAAATACATGATAAACGGAATGATTTCGATTTCACTATCCTTGGCGACATCCATCTAGCTCCATCCTATGGGATGTATATTTCTCAACTGGTACGATTCGCACAAGTGTCTTGGCGATTTTAATGAACGTAACCTTACTATCACAGCCAAACTTTTACAACAGGGTTACAGATTTCATAAGTTGTTGAATACATTTAAGAAGTTTAATAATAGATATGAACAATTTATGTCTAAAATATGGCGTTACTCGTAAACTGCTTATTACTAAGGGCATTTCTAATCCTCGTTTTCTTTCCTTTCAAGGTTGTGGTCATGGAGTTAGTGGTCTACCTGTATTAGGTTTTATTCGTATGCTTATTATACTACAGGGAAACGGGACAGATAAAGGGGAGGTTTGGGTACCAATAAACCGGTTATCCCTACCGATGGCTTTTGCTAGTTTTGCTAGTGCCGGTACCAAGTCCGGCTGTCCCGAGTTCCTATCGTTGTCTACGTTTGTCTTTTGTCTTATTCGTGTTCGTCATGTGTAGTCCATAGCAGATTGTGCATGCATATAATTTTCAGCCATTGTAGGTGTTACCTGTTATCCATTTTTAAATACCAATTTGTTTTAGATAAAGATGCTGACATTGGCAGCACGTATAAGGCTTTTGGCAAATTTTAAGACTGACCCTGGATGTTGTTGAAATCTCAGGTGGATCCATGTCAATAATTGGACACCAGTCCTTTATAGATAAATCTACAGGATGTTGATTGACCCTCAGATGGATCCATAATAATAAATGGATAGACATCTAGCAACAGCAACTCAATCCAGTAATACGGACGGTCCTGAACTTATTATGTCAAAGACAGACATCAAGCATGCTGTGAAGCTATTCCTGCCCGAAGTGAATCCTTAAAAATTCGAAGAATTTATTTCAAAATCTTAAATCCCGTACATTTTCTCAAATATATTCTCTCACAATATTTGATTTTTCCACACTGTATACCGAGCTTCCTCGTGATAACCAAAATCACGAAACAAAGGTATCATTCAAAAAGCTTTTGTCGATTTAAAAACAAAATTTGTATTAGGCTACAAATCCACATTTTTTTCAAAACACAATCTAAAAGTAGAAGTATTCGTACGAGACTAATATCTTCAGGACCCGTAAAAGATCATAAAATAAAAGATGATAGATCCTTCAATCTTACTTATAGATATATTGATGATGTTCTTTCCATTAATAACGCATCTTTTGCTAAATGGATCCCATTGAACTATCAGCCAGATCTACATCTTTTTGGACTTACATATCGAATTTGACGAAAATGGACACCACAATACTCAAATTTACGACAAAAGGGACGATTTTTTATTTCAAAATAATTACTTTCCCTGACATGGACATTATTATTCCACCTTCTCCTGAATACGGAGTGTATGTTTCACAGTTCCCTGACATGGACATTATTATTCCACCTTCTCCTGAATACGGAGTGTATGTTTCACAGTTCCCTGACATGGACATTATTATTCCAGCTTCTCCTGAATACGGAGTGTATGTTTCACAGTTCCCTGACATGGAAATTATTATTACACCTTCTCCTGAATACGGAGTGTATGTTTCACAGTTCCCTGACATGGACATTATTATTCCAGCTTCTCCTGAATACGGAGTGTATGTTTCACAGTTCCCTGACATGGACATTATTATTCCGGCTTCTCCTGAATACGGAGTGTATGTTTCACAGTTCCCTGACGTGGACATTAT
>MJUU01006074.1:180857-202712 GCA_002080025.1 Modiolus philippinarum | reverse complement strand
TTTCCGTATTATGACCTGACTACCCCGCAAAGACAGGGCATTCCCCTATCCACCACCTGGGGACGCGCCCGGCAGCTCTGTAGCCAAAGCCCCTGAAAACCTATTCAGGTGCCGGGGGTGCAGTAATAACCTCTCACAAAGTTAACTTAGAACTGTTCTAATGACTGCTCTAAGTTAACTTAGAACTGTTCTAATGACTGCTCTAAGTTAACTTAGAACTGTTCTAATGACTGCTGTAAGTTAACTTAGAACTGTTCTAATGACTGCTCTAAGTTGACTTAGAACTGTTCTTATGACTGCTCTAAGTTAACTTAGAACTGTTCTAATAACTGCTCTAAGTTAACTTAGAACTGTTCTAGAATAGTTCTAGGGCTGCTCTAGAAAAGTGTTCTAAAAGCATTCATTGTCAAGAACTGTTCTAAAAGCAGTCATAGAGTAGAACTGTTCTAAAAGCAGTCATCGAGTAGAACTGTTCTAAAAAACGGTCATTACCTGTTCTTAAGCAGTCATGGTCTTCCGTATGACTGCTTTTAGACCTGTTCTAAGATAACTTAGAAAATGACCGTTTTTATGACCACTTTTAGAACTGCTCTGTCTTATGACCACTTTTAGAACTGCTCTATTTTATGACTGCTTTTAGAACTGTTCTAAGTTAACTTAGAAAATGACCGTTTTAATGACCGTTTCTAGAACTGTTCTACGTCTGCTCTAGGTTAACTTCAAGTTAACTTAGAATTGTTTCTAAGTTAACTTGGGGTTAACTTGGATGAGAGGTTATGACTGCACTCAACTGTATCTTGATGCTTCTTGGCGGACTCACAGCGAAGTCGGGGAGAAGACTAAACTAATTGTGGCTAACAAGCAGGGCAGGGAATTTTTGCAAAGCTTTTGAGCAGTATCTTGTGCAGTTCACTTGGGATATGTCTTGTGCAGTCGGGTGTTGTAGTTCCAAATTAAATAAACAACGTGATGAGGGTCATACATACGTGTAGGGTCATATTCAGTTATGCAGATTATGGACCATGTAATCATTCAGCGTGCAATGTAATCGGAAGTGTTTTTCTGCATGCAATGTAATCGAGTATTGTCCAGTGCTTATTTCAAACTATCCATCTTCTTTCACTATCTCCAAGATATTTAAATTAGTCCTTATATTTGACTGGTTCCTAGTTCTGTTGTTATACGTTTTCCTGTGTCGCTTTTTCACTTATGAATTCATTCTTCCCATCTTTGAATATGTCAACAAAGCCATTGAACGCTGTTTGATAGGATCTTAGTGCCTTGAATGGGCGTTCGATGAGGGTTTACCCTTGAAATTCGCGATACTGAAGGTGTCTTTCAGACAACTTAAAACACACATCATGCACGAATCCCTCTAAAACAGGAAACGAAATTGGTGCTTTGGCACAGTGAGTGTCCCCTGCCAAACATTTTTCACCTGCTGCCTAGTTCAAAGTCTTAAGGCTTGTAAAATGAATAAACGGAACAACAGAAAGCATAGAATCATATGTATTTAATTCAGCAAAACAAAACGTAGGTCATTAGTAACTATTAAATAAGTTATGGTGATTGAATTGTTACTTTTGTAACTATATCTGATGAACAACATCTTTATTAGTGTTTATGATGTTGAAAAACAACAAAAATAAACTGGATTTACAATTTGTGAGCAATAGACGATGTCACCTTAGACAACCAATTCGATGATTCCATCTTATTCACAGCCTCAACTACATAACATAAAGTTAAAATCGGACCAAATTGAAATAGTTCGTAATTTGGCAGCCATACCCGAAATGATAGCCATTTTGATTTCGTCCTTGCTCCAATTCCTTCCTCTAATTTTATTGAACATAAATTAAAAAATATAAAGCAGTTCCTGAGATACTGAATCCTCAATTTTTCAAAGTAAAATGGTGGCCATCTTGGAAATTGGCGGGCATTTTGAAAATTTAAAAGATTTGGGGTAAACTTCAG
Organism: Modiolus philippinarum; assembly: GCA_002080025.1. Classification (NCBI taxonomy): domain Eukaryota; kingdom Metazoa; phylum Mollusca; class Bivalvia; order Mytilida; family Modiolidae; genus Modiolus; species Modiolus philippinarum. The sequence goes on along the minus strand of MJUU01006074.1, from coordinate 200,735 downwards.
ATGATGGTGTAACTGTGGGCTAAGTTTGGAATCGATTTATTCATCTATTTCAAAATGGATCGGACAAAAATTATTGGAAGAGGAAAAGAATAATCAGAAGAATCGTAGAATAACAGCATGAGTACCGATTTCGCCGAGGGAAATAATAAGTATTAAGTTTGATCAAAGAAGATAACTTATTGCCCAATACAATGTCGTAGAAAACAATCGTCAATAATTTAACTGATATTTTCAGTACATGTAATTACAAAAACAGGAAAACAGCAAACACCTACAATGGCCAGGAACTACAATCACATGCCACAATTTACAAGCAAACTGCACCAGAAAAACAATAATGAAAACAAGAGACAAACATAAATAACGATAGGAACTCGGGATAGCCGGTGTAATGTAAGCATTTTATTATAATCAAGTTTGATCAAATCATCACTAACTAGGACAATGATTACATGATGAACAACATCACGGTGACATTTCATATAATGAAAGGAATATGGCAAAATATAACGACTGTTCAGAAATTTCAATGGTGATAATTGTTATACATCATCTTTGTTTTCAACTGCAATGTATCCGTTATAAATAATGTGTATTTCATATTAAATTGATCATTATGAATAACTTCTTGAAACGAGTACTTGCAATAAGCTACAACTAGTGAAACACAAACGATATTTTTCAAGTAACAATGTTTGTTACAATGGTTCACTAAATTGGACTACATTGAAGTTCACCTTAAATAAAAAAAAAACTACTGAAAAAAAAATAAAATAACAATAAAAGTAATGATATTGCAATAATATAGATAAGAATTCAATTACTTATCAACAAATTTAAAAGAACTATAAGAAGTAAACTCCGTTTCAAAGGACTTTATATGAGTACATGTATAAACAGGGATCAAGTTTGAAAGGAATGTATTGAAGTAAAAACGGGACCAAAATGTTTTCTTCCTCGGAAATAAAAAAGGACACTGCGATGAGGAAATGAAATCTTAAATGGATACAATGTTTATCAGCTTAATTTTATATAAAAAATACAAAAACACCCCTTTTTTCGGAAATGCAAATCAAAGTATATATACGTAAATACAAAATAGTTGCAACAAACTGTACGTCTAGTCATAATCCGAAAGGGCAACCTATACGTCCTATCATAATTCTGGCATAATTTTACAGCAATCTTTGTTGTCTTAATACAAAGAACTTGTGGTTATACTGTATACACAGATTTGTGATGTTTCAATAGCTTTTTGTCGTGTATCAAAATGCAATATACATGCAATGGCATATAAATATAAGTGTTTCTGCAACAAAATTAAGTACATTTTTGTACTTCTAGTGATGCATTTAGTGAATATTGAACAGATTTGAACAGAATGGTGCCATAGTTTTCAGAAATACATATGGTTCCCAAACGCAGCAAATTATAACTAGATTTGCAATTGCAAGCAATAGCCGATGTCACCCCAGATAACTTATTCGATGATTCCATGTTGTTCGCAGCATTAAAATCTAAGTAGAAATCAATTTTCGTTGAATTCCGACAATGTTGAAATTTTGACGTATTTTGGCGGCCATCTTGGAAATGACGGCCATTTTGAAAATTTTAAACGGACAGCATACAACTTCAGATGGTGATCCAACTTTGTACCAAGTTTGAAATTATTTGGTCCAGCCATTTCAAAATAATCGCTCGGACAAGAATTATTGGAAGAATAAGAAAAATAAGTCTGGGGTTACATAATTATTGAATACTAGCAATTTATTGCTATGCTATATTGAAAACAACAAAATACTGAGATTACAGTTAGTTTAAGTTCTGTGGATGGCTTTTGTGTCATATATTTTCGGGATTGCCCTACTATTGCATTTACGTTAGTTATCCTTGGCCTTTTCGGAAGACTTATACTAGGTTTACTAAATAACTTCAGTAAATGATTAACATGTGATATTGTTGAAAAAGAACCAACTATACAAGAAAACCATTTTGCACACCATTAAATCCCGACTCAAATAACTAAATACCGAAGTTACTGTGAATTTAATTTCCGCATATGCGCATTTCGACAACTTATGTCTCTTCAGTGCAGATAAAATCTAAACGTTTAGAAGACCATAAACTCAAAGATGATAAAAAAACTGATAGAGAACAAATAACCAATATGATCTAAAGGTAAAGCCAAAATCAGCTAAGGACAGAGCTTTGCCTGAGGAAAATACTCCTTAGTTTTAACAAAATTTACAAAAATTTATATATTGCAAGGTTCCAAAATAGAATCGGCTTTCGGGTCAGCACCGAAGTACTGACTACTGGGCTGGTGAATACCCTCGGGGACTAACAGTCCACCAGCANAGGCATCGACCCAGTGGTAACAAATAACTACATACCGAAGTTACTGTGAATTTAATTTCTGCATATGCGCATTTCGACAACTTATGTCTCTTCAGTGCAGATAAAATCTAAACGTTTGGAAGACCTGATAGAGAACATATACCGAATATGATCTAAATGTAAAGCCAAAATCAGCTAATTAAATAAATATTAAGTTAAAAGGGCCTCATGATGTTTGTAGACCCCAAAGGTGCGATTTAAAAAAAATAACACCTGCTTCATTAAATATTGATTGTTATTAATGTACTATAAGTAAGTAAGTAACTAAGTACATGTAATATTTATTGAACAAATCACATATAACAGTACAAACATATATGGTTAGACACAACAAACCAAATTGTAATAAATTATGAATATTGTAATTTGTTGAAGCGAGTGTGGTCAATAATTCAACAAGTTGCAATGGCAATTTTATAAATTCTAAAATATACATGTAGTTAAAAGAGAATATATCATAATGACCATTAAGATTCTCAGAACATTTCTTGTGATGGTATTTTACGAAAGGATATGGAGTAAATGAGCATGAGACCATAACACATATGCTCTCCAACTGCAATGATTTTAATGAACTGTATGGTCATTTCTGAAATTTATTTCTCATCAGCAGCACTAGAACCCAAACATAGAAAATCTATAATTTCAAAAAAATATTTAATATATTATATAAAACCAAACGAAATCCGAATAATTAGTTACATCAGATATAGCCTAGGAAAAAAACTACGATGGAGGGAGTTAAAACTTGGGTTTTAAAATTTACTTACGTTTAGATAATAGTTATAAACAAAGACTTAATTTGGTATATTGGTAAGGTTCTAGCGCTGTAGAGCTACAGAGTCTTGTCACACTGAACCTGTCACTTATGTATTTGCCAATCAATAAATCCGAGTAAGCAAAAAACATCGTTGAAGATTTTTAATAAAATCAGCACGACAAATATGATTGTTTCCTGTTATTGTATACTCGTATGACGGACTTATATTCTAAAACATTCAAACCATAATAAGCAAAATGAGAATAAATGAATAATTTCAACCGGTAGTTAAAAAACGAAAATGATATGATAATTGCCGTCAACCTTGGTGTACTTTCAGTGGAAGGCAGAACAGTCTGTATATATCGCAATAATACGAACAGAACTTAATCATTCGCGAATTTATGTACTTTAATATAAAATAATTAAAAATATTTCAGCGATTACTAAAACTACACGTGCTTGTTCAAGAAAAATACATATACTCTGAGATTTTGGGTATCCATTTTCGTTCTCTAACTTGAATTGTAGCAGCATACAACTAATATTTTTTCACGGTTGAATTATCACAATACATACAAAAGAGACATTATAATTCACAAATATTAAGGATTTATGGTTGTTTGTTGTTTGAAACCTTCAACAGAGAGTATACACAGTAAATTGCCATTGCATAATTTAAATTGTTAGTAAACGTCTGAAATTCTGATTTACTATAAGAAACATAACTTCAGTTCCTAAAATTAAATCGTGATTTTCGTAAAACATTTTCATTATTTGGGATTGGTCAGTTTGGCCTGGTCAAATTGTGGTTGAATTGTATGATAGATAGTTATTTGATTTAAGACAACAATACCCTATTTCCGTTGCAACAGGGAACAAACATATTACGGAAAGCACGTGTTTGTTACACGTATTATTATAATTCCAGTGTCAATATAAGTTATAAATCATACTTTGATATATCATTACTTCTACAAATTTACATAGTGGCTTTATCTGACGGATGGAATCAATAGTGTTTTCATCTCCATATTGATTATGCCTCCATTCAAGAGTTTACCTGACATAGATTTTCCAATATTCATCAAAGTCAATTTACATTAATTTGACAGAAAAATTTCTAGTTTGAAAGAAAACAAGATGTTTTATTAATTTCGTTAACATAAAAATTGATTTCTCACACCTTTTCTATGACCTTTTTATTTTCCAACATAAAAAGTCATAAAGTAAACAAGAAAAACAACTTACCTGGGCTTGATGTTAAAAGCAAGAAAAAACAACTTACCTGGGCTTGATGTTAAAAGCAAGAAAAAACAATATTTCCGTTGTATTTCACAAGATTCACAATAATTCCACAATGCAATAAGCTCATAAATCACACTTTGATTCTTGCGGATATTGATATGAAATATTCAATTTCAGACTATGTAGTTTCCACTATGTTGCAAAAAAAGTCGTCGTTGATATTTCCCTTCGTCAATAATTAAAACTGAAGATGAACAGTATTAAGTAATTCCTGAATTAAGATAATAAAACAAGCACCTGTTGTGATGCAGTAGTCTGCTGGCTGATCACAGGGCCATGTGTGTTGTCTTTACAACAAGTCCTATCATTGCGATGCTGTGCAGAGAAGTTCAACACCTTGCTATGTAATCAAATTACTCCAATCAGGTATAGCACACCATAAGATGAATATTATTAATGAAAAAAGAATATATTATACACAAAGGAGATTTTTGAAATCAATAATAGAAGAATTTGTAATATTCAGTTGTAGATGTAGTAAAACACGTCACCGATGAAATTGTGATGAACAAGGTATGCTAAATCAATACTGGTGAGAGGCGCTGTCAAGTAAATTGTCACAATTATATAGGGATTTCTGCTTCTCCTCGTCACAAATCTCGGAAATCTTTCCCAATATAGATTTTTTAAGACGACAAGGTATTGAAGCATAAAATATTCCAAGTGGTATATAACTTGACAGATGACGTGAAAATTTAATTAGATAAAATTATTTCCAACACAAGACTATATCAGACAGGCTAGTAAGTTATTTCATACAAAAAGGGAGCGTCGAAACACAATAGTCGGCAGAATATGACAAATGTAGGCATTTATTGTAATAGTCAGGCATAAACTATTTCTTAGGGTGTCTTGGCTTTTATTGCTGAGAAGTGATCCTTTCTCGTGTATTACAATATATCATCATTTTAATTTGAGCAGGGATAAATCTGATAAAGTCGATAGGGCAAGCATCTGAAGTACAGTACAAATCAAAATATATTACAAAAGGGGTGGCACATGAGATTTAACTCTGATCTTACTGTCTATTCCTAAGTAAATTCATATGCAAAAAGAATTGTTCAAAAGTGTTTGTCGTTATGATTGTAATTCCATGAAAACTCCTGATAGTTTCCATATAGTGAATTATCTCTCCTGTTGTAGTACATTCTGTATGAAAATATTTCCAAAAGGAAAATGGTTTGAGCATAACATGATTATGGTCCTCAAATTCAAACAATACTAAGTGTGACTGCAAAATAAAATAGCAGTAAATGTCACACACCTCTTGGCTACAAACATCATGAGGCCCTATTCTACGAAAATATGTCAGACTTTATATTCCATTTATTAAAAGAGGGATTTTCCTTTCAACAATCCGCTCCTCACATTCTATGTAATTTATTTCCAGAATATGCAATGAGTAGATAAGGAAAACTGGGTATATTTCTTACAAATGTCAATACTGGAAAATCAACAAGAAAAGAAAATTAATTTCACTCATTTACCACCTGATTTTTGAATTTTACATGGAACTATACTTAAATTCTTAATTTTTTTCAGACAATGGTCGGGTATTTCTGATTTCGGATTGGTTTGCGAGTCAGATTCAACATCTTACAGTTTTACCATTTAAAGGAGCTTGTATAGCATTTATTGGAGAAAAAATAAAATCAGGAAAATTAAATTCTTATCCTCATCTTATTTTTCATGTCACAAACGATTTTGGTAATAATTTTCAAATTATAAGTTTTTGTTGAAATCTTGTCACAATTTCAATATTATTATTTTGAATTTCTTCTATTTTACCATGACCTCTTGATTTTTCTTTTTAAAAAGATTAATGTATAGAAATAAACTATAAATGATTATAATCCCTGTGTTCAAAATATGTCAAAGGCTTCATCAAACCACATAAAGATTTCGAAAACATAGTCAACCTGTTTATTTTCAAGAAATGATGGTGGTTTAAATCTGAGTTTTGAAGGACAAAACAGCTCAGATGGTGTTTTACCATAATACTGTGACACATTAAAGATGTTAGATTGCATGTATCTTTTATATAGCTATTTTGTAATTACTTCCTTGCATATAATAAAATATGTTCGGTTTTCACTTACTTTGCATATTTCATTGCTAATTACATACACACACATCTTTTTATAGTTAGTTCTCATTTCTATCTCTTCGAGTCTTTTCGGATACTCATCTGTTTTGAGTTGGAGTAGTACAGTCCTTCAAGGGCTCGGCTTTTTTTCTCTTCTTCTTTAAGATATATGCATGTATTGTTTCGCAACAACGTTTCATCAATATCCACCTATTTATGTGTACACTGTCTTCTATTTTCTCCCAAAAAAAAAAACTGTTTCTGAGAGTAAATGATTAAATGGACCATCTCCCTCTTTATTTCCCGTTCTTCTATGTTGCCTATTAATCAATTAAACATTTCACCGTTTACAGATACAACAAAGTTTCTGAAAAAGTTGGTCTGAAAAATTTAAAGAGAATATATTCCTTACTTCACATATCGTATTATACAGCAGTAAAATGGTTATAGAATAATCAAATTACTACCGTTCAATTTCCAGTTTAAATTTTTATCATTCAGTTGGTCATGACTAAACCCAGAATGAATTTAACCTACTGCAATTTGACCAAAGAATGTATGAATTAGGATATACTAGTAATTGAAGATGTAAAACTTAACGTTATATCAGTACTAAATATTGTGATATTCAGTGGTAGCTCAAGATTAGAATATTGTGTTAGCCTCGATAGCATTAGATACTAAAGTTATGGCCATGTATTTATTTATGGCTGATTTTCTGGAGCATCAAATCTGCAATTCTTCAATCAAACAATCAAAGTTGTATAGAACAACGTTGTATACAAATTTGTCATCTTTCGTCACTAGATTATCAAGGTAACCCCCTCCAAGATTTTTTACCGGCGTTATCAAAATTTTTGTGTCTGAAAAAAACCTATTCCAATGCAATGAGATATTTTCATTATTGATATAGAATCTGGCAAATTAATCTATCACAATAATATGTGACAGAATCCCGAAATCTAGTCTACCACCACCAATATTTCGGTTTATTTGATTTGAACAGCTTGGTCTGTCATATTTGTCTAACACATCCATATGTGACTACTTGTTGTGCCTGGAAAATTGGAAAATCAAACCAAGAGGTGTGCATCTGTGCTATAAGATGATGCACTGAGTAAACTAGTGTAACATCGAGATTTTTTGGCCTTTTTTTCTAATAGCTGTATCCGGCAAACTAGTCTAACATGTCTCTTTCCAGATAAATACATACTTCGCGTTATCAAATGCTACGAAAGACTAAACGAAGAAAAGACATATTTTGACCTGCATTACATCAGGCTGTGGCGGGAAAAATGGTAAAACATACCATTATCTTTTGAATTGTGTTATCAATATATTTTACTTTAAAAAATGGTAAAACACACCCTTATATTGTGAATTGTATCATCAATGTACTTTACTTAAAACTTCTCAACCTCTTCTAATAAAAATCGTATCAGTTTTTAAAGAAAACTCAAACTAAGAATTAGAATCAAGAACCTGCCCTATCGGTACTGGCTACCGAAATTACCTAAGAATCCATACAAGGAAAACACAACGCTGGATCCTCATCTTCTTCAAATACTGTCTAACTAAAATTTTGTCTGCAGTCAAGACAGGCATACTGCAAGACTATCCATGCCCATAAATCGCATGTGGATACTCAAAAATTCGAAAAACCTAATGGAAAATCTTAAATCCCGTTCAGGTTCTAAATACTTTCACTCTAAACATTTGATTTTGATTTTTTAAAACTTTATACGACTCTATCTCATGATAAACTAAAATCACGAATCAAAGGTGTCATAAAAAAAAAAAAAAAAAAAAAAAAAAAAAAAAAAAAAAAAAAATCCACATTTTTTCTAAAAAACCGATTTGAAGGGAAAAGTATACAAAGATGAAAAACAGGTGTGCAAGCAAGCTTGACTTTCTTATTGATTATATTTTTGTCACCTTTGGAGGTGCTATTTATCAACAGCAAGTTGGTATACCAATGGGCACGAATTGTGCTCCTCTGCTCGATGACTTATTTTTATACTCATACAAGATTGAATTTCTTCACCTTCTCGTAAAAATATAGATGTTAGATTATTCAATCTCACTTGTAGATACACCTCGACTGACATCTCGAATTTGACGAAATTGGTCATTCCAGTAGTAAAATTTACGATAAAATTGGCGACTTTAATTTCATAATTATTAATTTCCCTAACATGGACAGCAATATTCCAACTTTTCCTGCTTACGATGTGTATGTTTCACTGTTAATGTGTTACGCGAGAGCTAGGACCAATTATGCAGACTCTCTCATTAAGCATAGTGATCTCCGTGACCGCCTTATTAATCACGGCTTCAAAAATTTCCGTCTCATACTATCATTAAAAAGTTCTATAATAGTTATCAGTCACTTGTAGAACAAATTGAAGTTTCGGTCCGAACTGTGACTCATGATTTATTTTTTACTTGGTATTTCCATCCACTGTCTACAACATTTTAATAGTAATTGCTGTTGATTTGCTACCGGACACTACTTCAATGGAAGAGGGTGGGGGTTGGCGCACCATAAAACCGGTAGACCCACCATTTCTTTTGAAACGCCTGTTCCAAGTCAGGACCATTACGGTTTACAATTCCCCTGTGTTTTTGTCCTTTCTTTGTCTTTATGTCCTTGGATTTCGACTCTTGACAATTCTGTTAAGTAACATTTTGTTAATACCCTCATTTTCTCACCCTCTTGTATTTTTGAAATGTGGAGCAAAATGCAAAATGCAAAAATGGAACATGGAAGTTAATATTGATATATTCCATAAACGTGTTTTTCTGTAAATTATGTTCTGTATTGATTTACCATTTGAAGACAACATATTGTGGTGAATTTGTAAGTCCTTATTAAACTCTACCAGCCTATCATTATCTCAAATATTTAATCAGACCTTTCATATAGATCTTGAAAATATAGAGTATGAAAAGTTTACGACCAAGAGAACTATCAATACACTACTTTATATCAAAATACATTTATATCTCATATCAAAATAACCCGGGAAAAATACACATACCAAAAATTACACTAAGAATAACAAAAAAAAAAAATAAATAAAAAATAAAAAAACGAAAATAACTGTAAATTTCATTTCTACCTATGGCAAAGTGCTCTCGGCCAGTGAAATGGAAAAGTCCGGGGAAAAGTGGACATTCAATCGGATTCCAGAAAATGGGAATGACCCTTTCCGACTGTATCATAGCTTAATAAAGTTTTTCCAATAATTATACGCAAAATTTAATAACATTTAGATACAACTGTTTTATATGAACCTGTACAGTTTGTATAAATAGGTCATTCGGTTCTGAATATTTAACTACTAGTATCAGTTAAAAGTATGCTTGCCTGATTTTGTCAATGAAGTGTTTCTAGTTGATATTTAATTATTTTAACGTGAAAAATTGCAATGATCACAATTTCATCGAAAAAAAATGAAAACTGTATTGTGAAGTAAGGATTTTTAAAATATTGTTTTGTTTGTTTATTCGTATGGGGTATAACACCACCTTCAGTAGTATTTAAGCTATATCGTGGTGGCCACTTTTAGTGAAGGAGGGATCTGGAGTACCTGTGGGGAACCACCGACCTTGGAAGTTGACTTTGTCATAAACATTCACTTTAATAGCTGAAAACTGTTAAGTTTCCATTGTCCATGTAACTATATAGGAATGGCAATATGAAAATAAAAGACACACAAAACATCCTAGCAGTATTGAGGGGGTGGACAGGAGGGGTGCCTTCTCCCATCTCCCACCCCCTCATCTCCCATCTCCCACCCCTCAGTCTCCCATCTCCCACCCCATTCTCCCATCTCCCAACAAAGAATATAAATTTTCTCCCTTAGTATCAATTTTACCTTTTACTTCTAGATATAATCTTCTAGATAAGTTGATTTCCCTACATTTCTACCTAGCCAATTAACAGATGTTGGAAAATAGTCTAAATTACCTCTAATACACCTTTTAACTTGCAATATTGTTATTTGGCCAGGATAATAGTGTCATCATCTGTTTTTGACTATGATGAGTATGAAGAAGAAGTAAGGAGCAGTAAACTGAACTTGCTCTATGCGCACAGGTACAGTTTCTTCACAAGCAGTGATGGAGATGAATCCACTGTCCCCTCTACATAGTTTTACTGAACAAGTTGATGATTTTTCTACCACAGTGGATATGCCTCCTTCCCATGTTCAAATGACAAACGGCAAGATACAAATGAGACTTTTAGTTTGGCATGTCTGGTGTTTCTATGTGTACGTTTTGTTCAGGTTGATCTCGTAAAAACTGCCCTGAATAATTGCCATGAAAATTGAATATTAGAACAATTTGGTAAACTGCTTATTATAATAAAGATTTAATGGCAATTTCCTTGGATTGTATTTTGTGGTGTCAGCTTTTATACTTCTCTGACGAACGCCTTTCCCAAACCGTCCGGTGTTTGACTTCATATCTCTTGAGTTTGGTTAGAATATTTGGTATAATTTTTAACCAATTTTTGAACAGTAACAGTGAATTTGGTATTTGATATTTGGGAAGGCTTTGTTGAGTTGAATACTGAAAACCAAATAATGGTCTTTTCAGAATATGTTCAAGCACTCCTCTGCTGAAATCATGGGAACAATCCAGAACTATAGGCGTCTCAATTCTCAGCCTTTAAATGCTTTGTAAATTTTTGTTAGTAAGAGTTGGCTTCTAACTTTGAAACATAAGTAGGATTTATCTTGTTTAACACTTTCCCTACCATGCATTGACGACGTATCTCGTCATGCTACCTGTGCCTGATTTATGTCCACCAAAACCCTCCATGCATTTGGATTTCAAACCTTTTGGGTCTTTTCTGTAGTGAAATAGCAATAATTCACATCTTATATTAGGAGTTGTTTTAATACATCTTTCGTAGTATTTATAGCGGTTTCAAAGTGTCCCGACAACCAAAAAAGCAGAAATTTGCTTGAAATTTAAGTGGAGTCGGTAACATTGAAGATTATTTCAAATTGGAAAGACCTTGGCATAAAAATTTGTTTGTTGATGATAGAAAGAAATGATATATGAAGCATATATACACTTGTGCTGAAGGAGGTCTTGCAAACAGGAAGAAACTGAAGCTCATCAAGTGGAAAAATTTAGAAGTCAATTAATTTTGACATACTGTTTTCCGTATATTTCTCTAGCAATAGGTTTAGGCAAAGGCATGGTGATGGAATATTTCTAGCTAAAATGCAAAGAAATATATATTTGACGTCACTTTCGCCTGTCAAGGTTGACTTTCTTGTCATATAAAAAAACATTTAAAAAACACCAATTCTCGGTAGGGGTGGGCGTCAACCCTCTGCCTTCACCCTCTATCCAACCCCAATTTTTCTCCTATGCTATTCTTCCCATACAGATCTTTACCCTTAAACTTATATAAAAGTAGCATCAAATTTATCCAGCTTCCCTTAATTTGCATCTAATTTGCATAAATTTGCAAAGAAATGAAAAAACGGAAATGGACAGATTTGATGGGACAGTAAGAAAAGTGTCAAGTGTGCAGTCAAGTATCATATCTACATATTTTTAAGTTTAGATACTGGTCCTTGCAAACTTAAAATGGTTAAATGAAAAGTGTATACGTATTTGTTGTAGAAACTGTGTAATATTCCCAACATTTGACATTTTTCAATATCATCACCCACCTCCCACCCTTTCATCTCCCATCTCCCTTTGATGCTGTCCGCCCCTTCAGTATTAACTTTCCTAATACTGTAGCCGTAAGTATACAAATGTAGTCTTCATCTGATAAAATATATCTTTATGATTTCTTGACTAATGACTATATTGAAAGTAAAACATCCTTTTATTTGAAATTTGTTGAAATGTAGATATCGTTGGTTGCAGTAAGTTTAAATACAAAAGATCATTTCTATTTGGATTATTTTAGTCCAAACAGAAATTTATGTACAAAGAATTGCAATGCTTTTGAAATGCCTGTATCAGGTCAAGACTATTCCGGTGAACACTTTTCCGGTGAATTTGCACCTGCTCAGTCTTTTTGCCTGTCAGACTTTGGCTCTTTACAATTCTGTTCGTTTCCCCAATTTACCATACTCTGACGTCTGTACCACGTTTGTGGTCTTAAGCCTGAATAATTTATTCTCCAATACATCATTATACAGATCACTAGTACTACATTTTGTATTACTATTTTATATTTATACGGTTCACGTTTCTTATTGTCTTTTTTTCAATCCTTGAGATACGCTGGCTGCTATTTCAGGAGTTTTAAACTCAATTTGTGAACAAAAATATCTGCTTATTTTACAAATGTATCGGTTACTGACGTCATTCTTATATACATAAGCTGTTTTATGTACCTTGAGGTTGTATTATAGGGTTTATGTAAACCTATTGACTATATTGTCCTACAGAATCCGCTTTACTTTAATTAACATGGAATACTGAAGGATATTTTTCTGCATGTTAAACTATGAATTTGTCAAAAGTAATTTATCACCGTACTGTTTTACTAATAAACGGAAACATTGTCGCAGACATTGATAACGATAAATAAATGAGTAACGCCAACGCATTGGTAATATCAGAATAACAAATAAGTTTTTTATGTTCAATATTTTCTAAACTTAACTACACAATAAATACTATAAAACAAGTAAGAATTAATATAGCTTTTGTGTTTTAGTGCAATTGGTTAACTGTTATATCCTGGAAAAACGTTGTTCATTTATCCTGAGTGGTATACCGAAACATTTGGAAATCTAAAGGAATGTTTCGGTTTGATCTGCACTGATGAGACATAAGTTGTCGAAACACGCATATGCAGAAAATAAATTAACACTGACTTCGGTATTTTGTCACCGCTTTTCTTACGAAGCACTTTAACATTTAATTACTCTGAAACACATACTATAAAGAAAAAATACCTCCGAATAGGAAAAATACAACATAGAATATATATAGAATAGATGAAAAATGCCACTCGAGTATTCGGATTCAATATTCGAGTATACTAGAGTACTAGGTGATCTTTTGAAACGAAAATTACAAGACTTCAAGTTTCTTATCATTCAATGATACATAACTACCATATTGCTCAGATGCCATAACAGGAGCGCCAATCACAGTTTGTGTACCATTTAAGCCAATCAAAGGTTTAATAAAAAAAAACATTCAATTAAAGCGAAATTATAAACAAGTTTTCTTTAACAACTTGTTTTTGTTTCGTAACACGCTTATCTAATTAATCATTTTTTTTTAAAAATCACACTTAACTCTTATATAAACATCTTGGAACGACACAGTTTAAATGAAATAAATTTTCAGTAAAGACTATTTTGTTTGATTACAAAGTATGAAAAAGAAAGGAAATGAGGTAAATATCAAGGAGACAACATCCCATCTTAAGGTTAAAACTACCCAAAACAAAGCATCTAGAGTGTACATTTTCGGCTTTTCAGTTCTTATACATACATGTATGACCAAACAGCCGATTTATTCAAACGCGCTACTGAGTCGCAAATGCGTTTTTATGTAACAAACTTGCTGCTCAGCTACAGGTACTTACATATTTTAGTTAAATCTAATTCTCGTATATATAATTTTAATATCAAATGTCGATATACAGCAAGTCAATGTTCGTCATATTAAAAATCAATTCAAAGCAACAGCAACAAATTTGCTCTAATCATGTTTTAAAGCGAAATGCTCTGCAATACGGATGCTGTCGTGTTAACAAAGAAAATGACAGATTTACTGCGAGTATTCGAGTACCAATTAGGTACTCGATATTCGTACCTTTCGAGCAATACTCGAGTATTCGAGTACTCGTTGACATCCCTAATCTAAAACTACATTATTTTGATAATATGGAACCACCCATTAATTCATATACTTACAAAAAACCTACAAGAGACCTTATTTTTAATTATTCATCCGTTACCAAAAATCCTGAAATTAATCAAAATTCACCCTTGACCTGAAATTGTGCAAGCTCGAAGTTTCGATATAAACCTAGTGGTCATGTTATTACAGGAGACCTCAACATCGTCCAGGACCGAGAGGTAAAAACTTTTCTCCAAAAAGGACCCAAATATCGTCCTCCTTCAAAAATAATTTGGAAGGACTGTCGTGATGTAATTAAAAAAGCCGTCATGTCATTCTGTAAAAAGTGGTGTAAAAGAGAAAGTGCGGATAAAAAATCATTAGACACTTTCATTAACAAATGCATGGCATCCGCTTCAAGACTTCAAGATGAAGAACAACAATAAAAGGTTGTTCCTTTGCTTGTTTTTTACCATGTATTTGTAGAGACTTTGTCTCATGTGCATTTACTCCATATCCCTTTATTCACCATGGAAGTTGTTGATATCCGAATAAATCATTTTGAAACACATTATAAGCAGCAGAATATCATTCCTGCTATTTCAAAAATCAAACAGAAGTTAAAAGAATTGGAAAAAGAGTATATATTTGTTCCGGCAGATAAAGCAGCCAATAATGTGGTCGTTGTTTGACGTAAGTATTACATCGAGGTGCTTCGGAATGAAATTACCAATTCTAGTACATTTCAAGCTACCACGTCAACAGAAACACAAATAATTGATGATCACATGATAGCTACAGCTGAACTTAAAGCAACTTCTAATTATAAAAGCATTCCTACTATGTATTGGCTTCCTAAACTACACAAAAATCCTTTCAAATTTCGTTTTATTTCGGCATCAAGTAAATGTTCAACTACACATATTTCTGTTTAATTGACCAGTGCACTTACTACCATAAAAAATCTCGTCATCAACTTTAGCAACAAATGTTATTAATACAGTGTAATTAACTACTTTTGGAGTGTTAAAAATTCGGTTGAAGTTTTGGAAAGACTTCGATCTGTTAATGAAGCATACACCTCCGTCGATAGCTATGATTTTTCTAACCTCTATACTACATTACCACATACACTCATCAAAGAGAAATTTTCGTATTTGATCAAATGGTCCTTCAAAAAATCAGGAAGTACGTACATTTGTTGCAATACATTTAAATCGTTTTTCCGTGACGACAAACATGACAAATATACCAACTGGACTTGTCAGGATATAATAAAAGCATTAAAATTTCTTCTTGATAATATTTTTGTTCGTTTCGGTGATACAGTCTATCAGCAAAAAATAGGTATTCCTATGGGTACCAACTGTGCACCTCTCATAGCAGATTTATTTCTTTATTGCTACGAGTCACAATTCATGGCAAAACTTAAAAAAAAACCTTCTAAACAGCACTTAGTGGATAAATTTAACAATACATATAGATATTTGGACGATATTTTGGCTTTAAATAATCCTGAATTTTCTAAATTTACAGATGAAATTTATCCTGCAGAACTTACTTTAAATAAATCCAATAGCAGCAGTGATTATACTCCTTTTCTTGATCTTGATATATCAATAAATCAAGGAAAGTTAAACACTAAGGTTTATGATAAAAGGGATGATTTCTCATTCCCTATAGTCAATTTTCCCCATCTCGAAGGCGATGTTCCGTTAGCCCCTTCTTACGGGGTCTAGATTTCACAACTTGTTCGATATGCACGAGTATGTAGTAATGTTTCTGACTTCAACGACCGAAATCTTTGTCTCACTGAAAAACTTCTGCATCAAGGGTTTATATATCATAAATTGATAAAAACATTCTCTAAATTTTATTATAGATACATTGACTTATTAAGAAAATTTGGTTCTACATGCAGGGCTCTTATACATCAGGGCATTTCACATCCAAACTTCTATGGCAATGTCATTTACAAAGCGCATAAATTCAAAAATTGTCCTTCCAAACTTATTAATCCGTTGAACAAACTTATTCATAAAGGATATAAATACAGCATTGTTGGGAAATCTTTACTTCTGGTTTTTGTTGGCAAAAATATTGATCATCTCCTAAATGCTTTACACCATAACTAAATTTAAACAATTTTTCATATTGGCAGTATTTGGCATTGCACAATATCATGTTCTTCTTTCATAATTGATGATGTTGTTATACCAAATCTATTTAGAAGTATTTCAATTGAAATTTCATATGTAAGAAGGCTTGATATCATAGTCAACGGAAATTATGTCCTTAGGTAGCTGTCAGTAACTGCGAGCATTTGTCCGGACAGTACCTGTATGTATTGTCTTCATGTTTTATGTACTTCATTGTAAGGGTACTCGTCTTGATAAGTTGGACTTTTTTCTAGTTTGATTTTTACTGTGAGTCTTTTTGTGTATTTATTTTTAGCCATTCACCACACATAGGGGGAGGGTTTGGATCCAAGAAAACGAGTTTAACCCCACCGCAATTTGCGCCTGTCCCAAGTCAGGAATATGTTGGTCAATGGCTTGTCCTTGTCTTCTTATGAAATTTTAGTTTCTTGATGTTTGGGTTATTGGATGTGGTTTGTTTCCATTGATTTATTCACTTTTTTACCTTTTCGGGGCCATTTAGGGCTTACTATATGGTGTGAGGTTCCTCACTGTGTTGAAGACCATATGGTGACCCCAAGATGTTTTGTTTTGGGTCGTTTTAACCTGGATATGGGATGTTGTCTCCTTGACATTTACCCCATTTCCTTTCTTTTTCATATGCTGACATCCCACAATTGAAATAGAATCTTCTACTCATCTATATTTTTATCAGGGCTACATATATCAATTAGTTAATAAATGTATTTTTGTTCTTAGTACGAAAAAGTTTCCTTATACATTGATCTTATTCCAGATATTTGTTTACTTTTATTGTATAAATACCGATTAGATTGTGTTTTAAAAATTACCTGAGTTATCGAGCTGTTGTCACTTTAAATATATTCTCTTACATCACTTAGTTAACTTGCAATGGTAGCCGCGACGATTTATGAAGGTCGTAAGATCACATTGATATTACTGAAAGGTAGCGCAGGTTCGATCCTTGGACGGGGAAATTTTTCCCACATGAGACTTAACTTCATCATATATTTAGGTGAACCATAACAGATGACAACAGATCTTTCTCTTTGCCACTAAAGTTTGTTTTCCTCTACCGGATTCGAGTTTACTACCGGAGTTTACATGTTTAACACGGCGGGTGTCTTATAAGAAGCAGGAGATGCTTACTCTACCGGTGCACCTGATCTCACCCATGGTTTTTTATTGGGTCCATGTTGTTCATTTTTGTATATGCGTGTCTTCGTTGTTTTCTTTTCTGTGCCGTTATCATGTTATGTCTTTGTTTCTTTGTTTTTTCGACGTTGCCATTTTCCTTGGATTGTTCTTTTTAGACTGACCGTTCGGTTCTCACTTACTTTCAGTACATTCTAGAATATCTCCTAAAATATTAAAGGATATCTCTTAAAACATCCCAGAATATCTCCTTAAACATCAAAGAATATCTCCTTAAACATCACAGAATATCTCCTAAAACATTCCAGTATATTACGTAATACGTCACAGAATATCTCCTAAAACATTATAGAATATCTCCTTAAACATCACAGAATATATTTTAAAACATTACAGACTATCTCCTAAATCATCCCATAATATCTCATAAAACATCCAAGAATATATCCTAAAACATTACATAATATCCCCTGAAGCATCACAGATTATATTTAAAAAAATGACCCAAATTTAACTTCAACAATAAAAATATGTGTTGCGAGACAGCTAAATAAGAAAGTTTGTATAGCTGTCGTGCATGGAGAACAACAAAATAAAAAAAATATGCAATAAAACTAAAATCTAAAAAATATATGTACAAGAAAGACAAGGCCCAAATGTTCGGAGTTAACTCCTTTTGCGAGGGTGAATGTCCTGTACTTTTTTCACCCTCGCAAAAGGAGTTAACTCCGAAAATTTGGGCCTTGTCTTTCTTGTACATATATTTTTTGGATTTTAGTTGTATTGCATATTTTTATTTTGTTGTTCTCCATGCACGACAGCTATACAAACTTTCTTATTTTGTCCAATTTATCTGAACAAACACTGTCCTTCCACCAACACATTTCATAAAATTTCAAAGAACATATCTCGGAAAAATACCAACAGAACTTCTAATAATATGTCTGGAACATTCAAACCCATACAATATATCACACAGGTCCAGTGTCCAGTCGGAGTTTAAATTGTCAGTGCTATAGTTTAATGAAGTTTTGTTATTCATTTATGTTCATTCGTTTTGTCTATGTCATATTGTCTCAATTTGTGTATAATATGGATTGACGTGTTTTTGTATATTTGATTTTAGAATTTCTCTTCTTTTTTTATTTGGTTTTTGTTTGCCGATGTATATAAACTATAGGATATGTACTACAGCTACCGGCGAACGTCTCCAATTAGAGCATCATGTTACCCAAATATGGTTAGAATGGTTAAAAATGGCGGCCATTTTTCAATATGGTGGAAAATAACTAAAATTTCTCAGAAGCTCAACGATTAAACGATTAAACGATTAAATGTATTTAAAACACATCAGTGGCAACTAAAAACTCATAACTTGACATGAAATTGTTAAATTATTTCTTTCCACATAAACCTACTTTGGAATCTACATGTGACACCCCGGAGGCCATTTTTCATTCAAATGGCGGAAAGGATAATAAATTCTATGGTAATCGACATATCGTCCCTCTAGAACCTTAGGAATAGAATTTCCTGTCACAGAAAGTATGAAACCAGTCACATTGCCTTAGACTAGTACCATTCTGCCATAAATTCGTTAAAAGACTGAACTGTAGATAGTCATTGTATAAATGGAATATACAAATGGAGCCCAATCCTGGAAATCGAAAAAAAAAGAAACATCCATGTTCTTTTTCAATTCCTGACAATATCAGAACATTAATGAACATTTTCAAAAAATGTTAATGTTTCACACTGACCTGAATAGAGAAGACTACGGCAAATTCAGCTTAAAGTACTTCATCGACCCTGACAGTCCTTTTTACACCCACATTTTCTAAGCTGCTTGCATAAATCTGCAATTGGAGGAATCTCGGTCAATACAAATGTCTATCCATCAACCTTCAGCTTCCAACCCAATTCGGATGGACTTATTGAACATGATAATCCCTGAGCCCAATTGTATCCAGCTTGGCATGCTGCTTGTTTGGCATGATAATCCCTGAGCCCAATGGTATCCAGCTTGATATGCTGCTCGTTTGGCATGATAATCCCTGATCCCAATTGTATCCAGCTTGGTATGCTTCTTGTTTGGGATGATAATCCCTGAGCCCAATTGTATCCAGCTTGATATGCTGCCCGTTTGGCATGATAATCCCTGAGCCCAATTG
>MJUU01006074.1:150140-161346 GCA_002080025.1 Modiolus philippinarum | reverse complement strand
CAATTGTTCTCTGAACAATTGACCTTTTATTTATTATTATGAATTTTAATAATGGCATAAATTAAACTGTAATAATAATAGCATTTTTGGGGGAATTATATGGTTGGATTACAGTGAGATATATGATTGATATAATGTACTTTATTGTATATCTCACTTCAGTTTTCTTGTATCCTAGTTTTGATATTATTTATGGTACAATTAATCAAACACATTATCAATTTTACTATGTTTACTGTTTCATTATATTCATATATATGTTTATATGTATTTTTAATTATTCTATTGTATTGATTAATCTGCTCAGCAATGGCCACCTTGATTAGTTAAATAAAATTGTCTTTATCTTTATTTTTATCTTTATTATCTAAAGTAATTTAGTGTAGTTCATAATTTGATACCCAGTTTTTGTATTTTCAGTAGATAAAATGCAATTTATTGTTTGTGTTTAGAGCAAGATATGTAAAAATTCTGACATCAGACATGGCAAAAACGAGACAACAGAATATAAGGCTACAAATATAACACAACATTCAAATCTAAAGAAACAATAAAAAGATATGGAGTAAATGTAGATAAGATAAAGTCTCTACAAATACTTTGTTAAACCAAGCAATAGAACAACGCTTTTATTTACAAAAAACAAGATAACAGTAAACACCTACAATGGCCGGGAACTACAATCACATGCCACAATCTACAAGCGAACTGTACTAGAAAAACAATAATGAAAACAAGAGACAAACATAAATAACATCTTAAAGTCACAATAAGGCCTTCATAATAACCACAAATAATGTAAATTTCATAAAGACCGAGAGTGACATCAAGTCAGGTGCCTGGAAAGGTAAAGCATGCTCTCCGTATACAGCACCAGTCCCGTTGTCATAAGTGAACTTAAATCCCAAGTTAAGTCAAAACCTGATGTGTCAACACACAAGGACGTGAAATCTAGCTGAAAATGTCAAATTTCATTTGTTACAGCGGCATGTCATATCTTCGAACGATTCGTGGTGACGGCTATAGAATTTCTTGAGATGAGAGCAACAAAATTGTGTGTCCCTAATTTATTAGCTTTCAGAAATTGTTCCGACTCTTTTCGAAAAAATATATATAAATATGAATCAACTGTAAATTGCCACACTATACCTTGTGAGATCGGTTTTTATAACTAAGAAATGGAAACATAATGATTCCAAAGTTAAAATAATTATTTTTATCATTTAGCTAAATTTCAAAGTTGCAACAAAATATCTAAGTATAAAGCAAGAGTTCATGATAATTAGTCGAAATTTGCAATTAAAGGACTGGGATAAATTGATTTCTCTGTGAAAATAGCTTTAAAAGAATAAAGGAAAAAGTAGCGCACAATTACTTCCCATTGGAATCCCTATATCTGTTGGAAAAAGCGGCCTTCAAAGTCTACCAAAAAAAGACAGAAAATATCAAAAATTTAATATCTTGATTACGCCATTCTCAGTGTATTTCAAAGAAATAGGTTTTGCCTTATACCTCTACTAAAATGGAAAACATAGATTCTCAATATTTGGTGCACAAATATTGATGTAGCAGATAAAAAACTACTGCCTTGAGTTAATTTTGTGACAGAGTTGTACAAACAAATTAAAAAGTTTGAATTCTATAGCAATGGTTGAGACTGTTTATGGAGAGCTGCTCATGGAGGTCTTTAGATCTTTTCAAAATTAAATAACATAAGATAACAGGAACATATGCAATGGCAAAAATTTACAAGCATGCACAAAAAGGGAAATATTCACGAAAAACATAAATTAAAGGCAAAGGACAAACATAAACAATGACAGGAACTGAGAATAGCCGGACTTTGTACCGGCACTAGCAAAAGCCAGCATAAGATCAAACCCAAAACAAATGGACTACTTACTCCCAAGACCACTACCTTGAAAAAGAAAAGACAAGTAGAAATCGCCGCTGATCTGTCGGCTAGCTCAAGGAGCTTAGTCTGTTAGAAAACTCTGTCGCACAACAGAAGAAAAATTAAACTCAAAACTTCCCACGGGAAAGAATCATCATGTATTTCAGTAGGTATCGGCAGTATTTACAAGATGCCAGTATACGTTAAAATCTACATCTGATTCACGACGCACGTAACTTGAGTTATTGTAGTAATTTTTCAGGTTATCTTTAATTCAGTTGTAAGGAGCTCAGAAAAATATTAACTAAATACTGAAGTTTCTGCAGATGGCATTTCGACAACTCATGTCTCGTCAGTGCAGATCAATTCAGAGAGGATAAGGAAAGTTACTGTTTTCATCATTTATACTTTAATGCCAAAGAATGTTAGCAAAGAAGTTAAGTTTCTCGATATTGCTTAAAGGGTTATATTTTCAAAATGAAAATTTCTTTTACAACTTAAGAGGTAGCTGAATTCTGTTTAGTTTATCTGAAAGAACCTGTCAATTGCTGCAAAACCGTGTCTCAGATTTTTGAAACAGGGTCCAGTTCAAAATAAAATAAAATTAAAAATTTGAAAAATAAAAATTTCTCAACCAGATCCTATATCCGATATCAAAAATCTGAGACACGGTTTTGTTGCAATTGGATGGTTCTTTCACCTAAAGTAAACAGAATTCTGCTACCTGTAAAGCTGTGAGCAATATTTTGGTTTTAAAAATATGGCACAAAAATGCCATTTTTTGAAATTTAAACTTTTATACTTAAAAGGAATAATATTGCAATGAACATTGAAAGGAAGTTCTCTTCTTTTATTTGATACCTCAATTGTCGTTGTATCTTTACTAATAACAAAGTTATAGGCATTCAAAGTCGGGTACCGACAATTTCCTTCAAAAGACTGTTGCGCTACCTGAAATAAATACCGAAGTAGGGCGTTGTGAACAATTGTATATACCAGCTTCTTAATGAAGCAGTCCAGATGTAGTTTCTTTCACACAAACAGAATATTGTAAGAAGCTTTGTATGCAAGGATAAATGCGTAATATGTTTTTGAGGTTGGCCAGAGTTTTTACGGCGAGAGGATCTTCAGAGACATTCATAGATATTTTCAAGAGAAACTATACCGGTAACGTAATGGGGCTGATCTCATCGGACGGGATCTTGACATCTTTCTCTTTCTCGGACCACTTCTTAGGTGCTGTTCCAATTTCCTAGAATAAGCGAAAGCTAAAACTCCAGTACATTACCGTCTTTGGCAAAACTATAAATCTTCTCAGATATAGACACTTTATATTACCCAAAGCGGAATAACTCAGTTTTATTAAATTCTTTGGAGCTGTATACAAACAAAACGCCCTCAGTAATAAATCTAATTATAAGTATTTGAGCAGAGTTATACAAGTACATATGATCAGCGTAAGGTGTAAGGTTATATCTGGGTCATCTTAAACTAATTATTCAATGGAGCTAAAAAGGTATAAAAATGAGGTTTTAGGAGTTTCTAGGTGAGTCTGTGCGAGACCTACAAAGGTAGTCAAGGACGTTTAACACCTCCCAGTCAGTTCCTTCAAATGAACGTTTATGTGAGAAGTGTGATTATAGAGAAGTAGAAGATGAAACTCATTTTCTTATAAGATGTACATATTTTACATATTTTAATAGTCAACGAGATAAAATTTTTAGCACTGTAGATTCCACTTGTCATAATTTTCAGAGTCTATCCTCAGTCAATAAACTAATTTGGCTACTAAATTCTGAAGATCGTCTTATCTTAAAGAGCATTTGCTAATTTCTTCTGGACAGTCACTGTATACCTTTAAACTAATGATAACTAGATTTGATATATATTTAAAATTTAGATTTCTCTTTTACTGTTATCTCTGTTAATATATATGTCACACATGCCTCTCTGTGGGCCTCATTTATGGAAATAAAATATTTGTATTTGTATTTGTATACTAAGTATAATCTTCCTATTGCAAAACTTGTAAGTCAAAGGAGTCACTCCCTCCCACTTTTCATCCCCTTTTCTTACCCCCACCAAACACGCTCTTTATCGCCCAACCTCCTTATTACCACATCCAGACCCATTATCTCCCAACTCCTAAACTAGTATCTCACATCTCCCACTTCTCACCAATCTTTTCACCTCTTCTTCGACCTTCCACCCTTCGTGTTCAATATTACAATATATATACTTTAAAACTATTCATTGCTTAGCATTGTTTTATGTGTACATGATATGACTGTATGCACTTGCCTGAATAAATATTATTATTATTATTATCATATGGATATCACTAGAGAAATAAACATTTTGCAATATCTCTCTTATCAGAGACATGTAATTATATGTCTCTGCTCTTATTTCAACGTTAACCATGTTAACGGTGACACCTTATTTTTTATATAAAAACTCTATACTGATCTCAAAACAGATAAAAAGTATGAACAAAATTTATAATTGATTTTAAAAGCTATCCTTTCATATAAACATTTTTCTAATCATTTCTTTGTAAAATCCTTAAAATTTTAATTTCATTTTTTTGCGTTTAAATGCACGGAGACCCCAAAATTTTTAACAAAGAATTTTTCACAAAATTCTATACCTTACCTTTCTTTTCTACAAAGAAATTTTCACAAAATTTTATACCTTGCAGACACCTTAAATAATTCACCTCATTTCTATGTCCAATTTCGAACTTAGGCATACCAATGTGCAGTCAAAATATGATATCACATTGAGCAAGATTTGTTAGGAGTATGGCAACTTCCTAAATTATGAGCATTGTTTTAGGGATATGAATTATTAACCTTTTTAATTCTAAGGAAATATGGAATATTGATACACCTAAATATTTTCACGCAGATGCAGAGGATATCCAAATGTTTCAGACAGAAACGTCCACTCTTTAAAGGTACGTTTTTAAAATGCAATTCAACCTCGAAACGATTATGCAAGACGAATTTTGAACATGGATTGACAAATTTAAAAATAACTAGAGGAAAAGTATTCGCACGAATACAATGTCTCCCCGTCCCCTTACTAGTACAGGTTTCTTTAAATAATTCATTGTAACTAATGAAAAGAAATTTCATAAGTTTTTGTTATAAACCTTTTCAGTGTTATTTATTATGACATGTTATATTGCAATTATAGCTAGAAGTTCTTGCAACAACATCTGACATTCTCTAGATAAAATCACACACTGGTATTAGTTATAATATTATAAAAAACCTCATTACAATATAAAATAATAATCCAAGTCTATATAAAATGAAAATTTGCTGCGAAATTTTTAATTGAAATTCCAATAACTACAACATAATGAGGACCTTTGTCGAGTTGCTTTTGTATTGTTCTGATAATAACATACGAAATGATTTTAATTCAGACTTTACGGTATATTTATAATGTTAAAAGATAGTATACACATTTTTAAATTAATCACAAGTTGTTGATAAAACATCCTTGATTAAAAGGAATGTATCATGTATCAATGCACTTGTCGCCTTCACCATAGCTAGGTAAACACGTGTCACGTGATTCAAAGTACAAATGCGTAGTACTACTATTTTTAGCAGATTTCAATTAATGATTATTTCTCATTAATTACCGGACTAATTTAAATTTTGAAAATGATGTGCACTAAGTTGCAGCTGATGGAACGTATATGCAGAATCTTAGGGGATTCGGTCGTGTAGTTTTCTCAATCTAGCGCGACAAAATTTCGTAACGGACAACGCTAACGAATACAGTATGCTACGCATGGGGGAGACATAATTACAAGTAAAATAAGCCGATCAGAGAAAATGAAACTACTTACATGCATCGTGTTTCTCGGTCGTGTTTATTCATATCGGCCACACGCAAATGAACGTACGTGCGCATCGAGTGCAAATTTGGCATTTCTACCGAAGCAATCAAATAATCGAGTATCCTTCATACATCCAGTCAAACATCTCCCATTTCTGATTACGGCGGAATCACAGTAGAGACATATCATTACGTCTAGATACTGGTATGTGTGTCGTTTGTCCCAAATCAAAGCATATCGAAAATGTAAAGAAACAACATTTTGCGCCCTCTAGCGGCTGATCAAGATTACACACGTGGAATATTATATTCGGGTTTGCACAAAAACTGCGTGAAGATCAGGCAGTTCACGTATCAATAATGAAAATTTCAAAAATGTGTCACAACTTTCATAACGAAACCATTTTGACATCTTCAAAGATTATCCTGATATTTTTTTTCATTTTTTTTATATTCCTACGCGTTAAAGAAATAGGCCCTACTTTCGTTTTAATAATGTGCTCGATAATCGTTTAATTTCTCAATACATGAAATTTAATAAGTTAAATAACTGCGAAGTAGTAATTTAAAATGGGTTTGGGTGTATTATAAACGTCTCGAACTATACATTCAAGCCTATTCGACACCCCTTTTAGTTTCAATCCGCCATCACGTTAAAGCCTTTTAGCACCTCGATTCCCTCTTTATGCTATGTTCAAACATTTTTACCATTTCAGGACAATAGTATGTAACGTTTTACCAGATTATTCAGTAAGTTTACTGTATTATTTACAATTTTATAAGTAGACTTTTTAACCTGTTTAATAGTTTCCCGCCCTGCAACATCTCTGATTTCTATCAAATTTCAAGCTGAACCGATAGGTAAGGTGTTCAGAAGGAACACCAAAAACCGCAATGTTTTGCGAATTCCAAATATCAGTTTTTGTTAAAATCTTTGATTTAAACACGTTTAAGATCATATACATGCTCAAATTATATATTTACTAATTGATTGTAGATGTGGTATTATCGATGCATTTATTACAAAACCAAATGAAATAATAATAATAAAAAAAACTGTTTATATAGAGGGTATAACATTTGTGTTCTGGTTTCAGGGTAAAAAAAATAAATTACAACTTTTCATTCATGCCAAATTCAGCAGCTTTGTTATCGTATGTGTGGACCATGTTGATATCGGTCAAGCCGCCATTTTGTTGGTTCCTTTTGGATTTCCTCTTATTGTATCGACAGTTCCAGAGAAAACACGATCCTCCTACTATAACAAACAACACAGCAGCTGCTATACCACCAATCTTGGCGTTTTCTTTATATTTTTCCAGCAAGTCACCATAGTAAGCACCGTCAACATTTAATCCTTTCCTAATTACTCGTACAGAGTGACCCTTCATCACTAGAACACAGTAATAAACTCCAAAGTCATCGTCATCAATGCGATTAATTGTAACGTTATAATTAGACGGGTCCATCTCAAAACATTTATGTATACCACACGTCGGTACATTGTCAGTACTTTGATAAACAATTCCTGAAGGAAAAATCCAGTACCTACTCTGAAGATCAGCAGGATTATAGTCAGTCAGATTAACACTGGAGTCTTCACATTCTAAAGTCACTTTTTTAAAATACGGCAATTTAATATCGTTACCGGCAGTTCTGTCAACAATGAATGTGACTAACACTAAAGCTAACGCAATCTTCAACATAGCTGAAAGTATTAAAATATATAAGAAATTGTGAGCAGTACAAAAAGCAGGATATTAGATTATATAAGGAAAAAACTACTTATTATTGATATATCTTTTTTCTTCTGTTATTTTTTTCCAAAGGTATTCACTGTTTACCTGATTCCCCGAGGATACCTCAAGTTTTTGTAGGAGTTCACACACCGCTAGTGCTATATTTTTTGTGGCGTCATTTTTGTTTATTTGTTTAGTCTTTTTCATGTTGTCTTAAATCTTGATAATTTCCCTTGTCTCCCTTTCTGTTTCGGTATTGTTTGTCGATGTATTACATACTTGATTTGTCTTTCCGGTCAAAAATCTGTGGCCTTTTGTTTGAAGTGATATTTTTTGTGAAAAAAATATAATTACATGTCTGATATAGGTAAAATATTGAATGTAAGAACTTAAACGTTTTTTTTCTGCACAGTGTTTCTTTATTCAATATTTGGATGTGAAAAATGCCATTTTTTAAAAAAATTTCATAACATGGTAATTTTCTATAAAAACGACATTTTCAGTAGGTTAACGTGAGAACCCACTAAAACCCATCTAGCACATGAGAGATTCATAATTTACATATCTGCAGTGCAAGTTTCATTACAATCGGAACAATGGATTTTTTTTTGATGTACTGTTAAAAATGAAAATTTTTGTAGTTTTTGCACGTGTTCGTTCGATTTTGACTCGAGTTATGTTCCTTCTTGTTCAAATTCTTAGATTTTACCACTTTGATTGTGCTGCCATCTAGCGTTAAGTGATATACCTATTCGACGTTCTCTAAAAATTGTTTTGTTCAGTTCAGTTATATGTAGTTAATCAAAGTATATTAAGCTAAAATGTATTTTACTCCATTTTTTACTAAAATTTGGATTGATTTGCACAATGTTTGAGGGTTTTATGTAATAACATCAACTTTATGCCATATTAATCTGATGAAGTCGTCTCATTGTTAAAAATATTAAACATAGAGACCAATCTCCTTGATATTTTACGAAAGGATATGGAGACCATAACACATATTAATTCCAACTGCAATTAATTTGGATGAGCTGTAAGGACATTTCGGGAATTAATTCCTCATCAGCAGCACTAGAACCCAAACATACGAAATCAACGATTTCAAAAAATGCTTATAATGCATACTAGCAAATAAAATCCGAATAATCAGTAATATCAAATATATAGCCAAGGATAAAACTACGTTGGAGGGAGTTAAGCCTTATAATACATCGGCAAACGAATACCGAAGCAAAAAGGAGGAGAGGGGGAATTCTAAAATCACGACAATGCACGGACAACCACGAATTGAGACAGTAGTACAAAGACAAAACAAACTAGATTTGCAATTGCAAGCAATAGCCGATGTCACCCCAGACCCCCGATTCGATTATTCCATCTTATTCACAGTCTCAAAATCTACCTAGAAATCAATTTTCATTGAATTCCGACAAAGTTGAAATTTTGACGTATTTCGGCGGCAATCTTCGAAATGGCGGCCATTTTGAAAATTTGAAATGCGGAACATAAAACTTTGGATGGTGGTCCTACTTCCTGCAAAGTTTCATAACATTTCATCAAGCCATTTCAAAATAATCGCTCTCACAAAAATATGTGGAAGCAAAATAAAAATAATAATAATAATAACTAGATTTGCAATTGCAAGCAATAGCTGATGTCACCCCAGACTCCCCATTCGATGATTCCATGTTATTCGCAGCCTCAAAATCTACCTAGAAATCAATTTTCGTTGAAATCGGACAAAGTTGAACTTTTTACGTATCAAGGCGGCCATCTTGGAAATGGCAGCCATTTTGAAAATTTTTGTCGCATAGATTCCTTCCTCTCATCTTACTAAACATTTATACCAAATATGAACTAATTCCTCTAAACAGTTCCTGAAATATAGAATCCCCAATTTTTCAACGTAAAGTGGCGGCCATCTTGGAAATGGCGGCCATTTTGAAAATTTTAAACGCACAGCATATAACTTCAGATGGTGTTCCAACTTTATGCAAAGTTTGAAATCAATTCATCCAACCATTTAAAAATAATCGCTCGGACAAGAATTATTGGAAGAAGAGAAAGAAGAATAATAATCAGAAGAAACGTAGAATAACAACATGTCACCCCGACTACGTCTGGGGTGACATAATAATCAGAAGAAATGTAGAATAACAACATGTCACCCCGACAAAGTCTGGGGTGACATAATAAACGAAAATGAACAAGAACGCCACACAATAATATAATTTAGAATTCACATAAATTTAGATATTAGTCCTACAGAAAGTGTACAGATGAGATATAATTTCATGTACAAGTACACCATATCAAAGAAAAATAAAGAGCACACATCTCAAACATGGGGAATTGTTTTAACAACTCCACACTGCCTTTACAAGCCTATAATCAAAGGTTTTTATTAATTTGTTATAATTCTTATGAGGTGTTCATCTCAAGTGGTAAGGAGGTCACGTAAGTTCAACAAAGTGTACATTACCGTTTTATATAGATGATATGGAATGTAAAGGCAATGAACTTTCTAACGCACTTTTTATTAAAGGTATTTTCCAAGGGTAAATACCTTTCTCGTTTTTGTAAAATCAGATAGTTTTTTTCTTTTTAAAGCGGTGGCTTAATGGAAAGAGGTACAGCGATGAATTTTTTTGGTACGAAACTTATTGATCTGTGCAAGCGTTGTTCACTTTTTATTGCTAATGGCAGATTGCATAGTGATAAATTTATTGGTCGCACTACTTGTAAAGACTCCAGTATTGTTGATTATTTGATTATTTCTCCATTGTTATTTAAAATTATATGTGAATTCAATATATGTGATTTTAATCCACTATTTTCAGATGTACATAATCGAATACACTTTTCTATGATGTCCGAAAACGAACCACGTGTAGTAAGAAATATAAATCAAAGTAAAAAAACATATTAAGTGGAATCAGTCAAAATGTCAGGATTTTGCTGATCATTTACTTGCAGATGAAGGTAATTCTGTTTTGCAATTAAATGAAAATCTCGACAATTTGTTAAATAATGAAAACTTGACACGTGTTCAGTTGAACGAAGTAGTCACTGACCTTGAAACTATTTTTACCCGTGCTGCGACCTCCGTGTTCGGTTACAGTTCGGGAAAATTTAGGTCACACGATTCTCATCATAAACTATGGTTTACTAAAACTTGTGATGAAAAACGAAAACATTTTCATAAAGCGAAAAAAGAGTATGAATCAAACAAAAATTTAGAAACAAAAAGATTGTTGAATTTGAAAGCAAAAGAGTATAGAAAAGAAATGAATAAAAGTTATAAAAAATTTCAACAAGATAATGCTTCTAAATTAATGAGTACCTCAAAAACAGATTCAAAAGGTATGTGGAAAATTTTAAATGATATGTCTGGGCGTAATAAGGAAACTTCAGACATTCCAATTACAGATTTTTTCGAATATTTTAAAAATCTAAATGTAGATGAAGATGGTGATGATATAGATGATGATTTTAGTCAGTTTATTGATGAGGTCTGTTCGAATCCTGTTTATGATAATATAATAAATGGCGAGATCACCGAAGATGAGATCAGGGGGGCTATTCGTAAATTAAAAAATGGAAAGGCCGCAGGTATTGATAATATAATTAATGAGTACTTTAAATACTCGTCGCCAATTATGGTCTCTATATTCTGTAAGTTATTTAATATTGTTTTTGATTCAGGAATTAT
>MJUU01006074.1:131133-146822 GCA_002080025.1 Modiolus philippinarum | reverse complement strand
CATTCGGCCCTCATATTTGGGAAAAGAAACAAGTTACCAAAAACCTAGAATAGTTGAGCGCTGTCTTAATTTTTCATAAGGAGTCCAATGGAAACCACATCAGAACTGGACAAAAAATACAAACATTTTTTTTAGATTTGCCCAAATTTATCTCGAGAACTGTACATACTACGTTAAAGATTCTAGGGTCGATTATGTGATAAAAAAAAAAACAATTTTTCTCCTTTTTTCGCCCTTTATTGTAAAACGGGCGGGGCCAAAAATCTATCATCGAAATCTTAGTTTACGCAATCTATCATCGAAATCTTAGTTTACGCATGTGCCAAGAAACATCATACTAAAATTTGATAATTTTCCATCTACTAGAACCAATGCTGCCCAAAAACGCCGACATCAACGCCATACCATTAAACGACCGCAAAAAAAAAAAAAAAAAAAAAAAAAAAAAAAAAAAAAAAAAAAAAGAATTTAAATATTACTTTCTTTTGATACTTGGTACCATTTATCAGCCTTGTCAGGTTTTAATCAGACTGACCCTGGGAATCCGATCTGTTTTCAGAAACAGAATTGTCTTAGAAATTGTAAGCAGCTCTACAGCTGTTACAGATAGCTAATTAAATGTGACAAAGAAAACGTGTATCTCTTTTCATTTGTTACTTTGGGTCCAAAATAATAAGTCCAACTGTTATGGATTGATAGACCAAAAACACATTTTTGTGAATGATGTAGGTGTTATATTAATAGCTTTCTTTGCAGATAAAGAGGACTTTCCATTAAAAAAAAGTATTAAGTAGGACTTGACCTTTGAATGAGGTTAATGTCAAAGTCAAAGAAAACGACTGTACTTGACGTTTAAATTATCAAAAATAGATACATATGAAGCTTAGAATGTTTGTTTAATGATTAAAATGATAGTTTTATAAAAAAAAAGAAGAAAAAAAAAGAATAAGCCAGTTTGTTAGGACAATCAATAATGAGAACATAATGACGCAACTTTGGAAAATACCTATCAATTGTTCTTTGAACAATTGACATTCTAGTTACTATATATGTTGTATGAGCGATGTTTACACTTTTTTTTTTAACTTTCCCATTCTTTACCTGGTGTTTAAATTGTTTCGTTGTTAACTTTTGATTTAGCCGGGTATAAGCCTCCCTTCTGCTTCATTTTGTTTCCAGATTTTATTCAAGATCAGCCACCCAATCAATTAAAACAAATTTTAAGTCCAAATTTTCAACTTTTGTCAGCAGTAGCAGACTTATTAAAGCAAAGTACAGTCCACGTTGGACACAGTTGTTAAATATATCTGTATTTACATGTCATTTGTTGTTGTATAAACATATGTTTGTATGTCTTGTATGTTCTGTGATTGCATTTGCTTGGCCCCCATGGGCGTAAATTTGCATTTGCAAATAAATATTATGATTTGCTTACTAGTTTATATTGAAGAAATTTTGTGAAGTATTGATCATCGGCGGATCCAGCCTTCGAAAAAAGTGGGTTCCATGGGGTTCTAGAAAAAGGGGATTCAAGTCGATTTTTTGCCATTTTTGTTAAAGTTTACCTTAATTCTACACGAAAATTAAAAACTTTCAAGTAATGGGGACAAAACCCTGGAACTCTCCCCTGGATCTGCAAATATTGATTCTTCAAAAGTGACTTTATCAATTCCAAGTTGGTATTTACATGTTTTTTATATGGATTTTGATTGAACCTGGGCATTATGATACCCAACTCTTTTAATCTACAATTTTGTAATTTCCGAAAACTATAAGTATTTCAACTGGCGCGTTGACAGAATAAATAGGGAGAACTTACTCAATATCCATAAAGTTTTTTTTATATTTAAGCCTGGAGTTTGTCTCTCCTGCAGTGTGGATTCGGTAAAAAAAAATCCCCGTGCAGCGAGACATGTATGCTTTTGATATATTTTAGCTATGGTTTACTTGTTTTTGAGAGAATCTCTGATATGGATATACTATCATACTCTCAAATTTAGGCATTTCATTATTTTTTATTTGTAATTTCCAAAAGTAATTCTGACCACCTGTATATAGTGCCCACATCTCAGTACTCTATAATACAAATTTTCTTACAATTGACTTGATTAGTGACCTGTGTTTGTCTAAATATTGTAAATGTACACTGGTGCTTTTGTCGGGGAACGGATGACAGTGTTTATAAGAGCACTTTGCCAATGAAATGTATGTTTGTTGAAAAAACATTGATGTAGCATTTTTCGACAACTTGCAATGAATTCCGCTCGAACCGGTGCCAGGGATCGTGAGTTGAAGGCTTCACGGTAACTTCAAGATGAAGAACAACAATAAAAGCATTGTTCCAATGCTTGGTTCTACCATGTGTCTTTAGAGACTTTGTCTAATTTGCATTTACTCCATATCCTTTCATTGCTTTTAGCACTGTCATGACATTGTTTGTAAGAGTATTTGCTACGTAAACTTACAAATCTACGACACTGGATGGAGAGGAACAAGAGTGTAGTATTTGCTTACATCTAACAATTAATTTAGCTGAAACCATAGCTACAGACAATCTTGAATATCAGCATTGCTCAGTTGAAGGCTGAACAACAATCAATGCGTGCGTACCATTGTTTTGAAATTGGATTTTGTGCGTCATATGTACATGTACTTTGCTTCTTTTTATTTGGTTCAAATATATATTCAATTTGACAATTACTACTCAAAATAGTAGGTACCAAAGGCAATAATTGTATAGTTCACATGAATCCATTAAGGTGATGAAGAAGCTATATTGAAAAATAGAGTTAAATTATACTTACCTGAAAATTGTTTATGTCGATACCTCACATCAATTTCTCTTTTAAAATGCGTCTTTAATATTTCTTTTTAGTGAGAATTCCTGTCAAGGTAGGTACACGTCTATTTACATATATATTTACATAGTACTTTGACAAATTTATTTTGTGTATGTATAGTCATATCATGGTAACTGATAACAAACTATTTGATAACCCAAGTACACCTTGTTTAAACTATCTCTGGACTAATATATGTAAATTTATTATTATCAATGTGTCCGTCAAGGGTACGTTTTGGCTAATTCAGCTGTATTCATTACTATGAGAGCTTGAATGCAAATCTATTTGCCTTCTGTTTTTGTATTCAATTTAAAGGCTTCGTTTTACATGCATTTGTTACATTGTTTGAACATGACCTATCTTCGGCGACATTTAACTTCAGTATCCAAGTTTGTTATTAAGCAAAAGGCCGAGATAAATGTCGCCGAAATTTGTTTAACAAAAAGTAGACGAATCATTAATGTTCGAGTTTTAAAGTTATATTTTGCATAAAAGGCTACAATATATGCTGCCACAGTAAAAGTGAAGATTTATATGCGTTCGTAGTTGCAATGATTCTGGAGAAAACGGAAGTCAAACAAACGCCGATATACTCCGAAAAAGTTGGTTTTCGGACACATTGAAGAGCTGGACTACTTTGCAATTAAAAAATGGAACATAATGAAAACGAGAAAAAACACAACTTATGTTGTAACGACTCGTTTTTTCAAACTCCTCTTTTAACATGATAAAGCCAATGTCAGAACGACATGAACTATTTACAAAAACCCCATATTAAAAAAAAAATAAAATAAAAAAAAAACTTTGGATACTCCCAGTTTTTGATTTAACGACATGATATCTTTAAAATTATTTCCGCTATACAATGTTGGAAGGAAACAAATTATTTTCAAACACCACTGTTTATAGCCAATGAAGAGAAGACATGTTCCCTTGCAGAAATCCCGCTAAATAGCCAAATTTCCAAACACCAATACATAAAAAAAGACGATACGAACTCTTTTCAAAGACGTCTCTATATAACGTAGGGACGACATGTAAATTTCATCTGTATAACAAATGTAGAATGAAGTGCATTCCTTAAAAAAACCACTATAGCCAATGTGGAGATAAGAACACTTTTGAAAAACCCTCTATATAACCAATGTGGGACGACATGAACTCTTTATAAAAACCCAGGTATACAACCAATGTTTAAAGATACCGAATTATTTAGATAACACTTTACCACAATAAAACTTATTTTGAAACAATTAAATTCTTTATAAAAAATATACGATGTGATCACTTTTCAAACCCCTCTTTATGACTAAAATATGGTTGACATGTTTTTTTTGTTTCAAATAAATATCTTGTTATGTAAGCAAATGGTCCTGTAAGACCCCTTTTTACGAAATGACGGTCACATATCACGCTTTAGTTGTTTTGGCTTGGACATATAAGTAAATACATCGGCAAAGGAATCACTGAGAAAAAATAAAGAAAATAGCGAATTTCATAATCCAATCACGTATCATGCTTATCTACCAAAAGGTCTTTTCATACTCCGACAGGGGGACGATATCAGCACATTATAAACACCAATATACAAACAACGATGGAACGATACTAATTCTTTATAAATTTGCGACCAGTTTATAAACTTCATATGCAAAGGACCAAAAAGATACAAAACAAAAGTATTATGATGAATGAAAACTTATATTGCCATGTATTCTTGATTTATGATTTTGGTTCTTGCTTCGTTATTCATGTGGAAATTTATCTCTTACATAACCTGTTCAAAATAGTTTATTATGAATTATTCATTTATTTGGTAGATAAGCAATTAAACTTGAAGATTGCCGTCCATAATTTTCTTTTTTTAAATAAATCTTGCAAAATTTATAAATTTTCTTTATAATATAATTGTCCTCAGCTGACATTAACCATTTAAATTGATTTTCTTCTGTTAAATTATCATAATTTTTGTGTGAATGAGCTTTGTGAATATCTCATGGTACGGTCAAGGTTTAAGCTGAATTCATTGCTAAAGGTCGAATAACAGAATCCGTGTTTTTGTTTTCCCACTAGATGTGGGATAGTCAATAAACATTAAATTGACCGACAAAGTATTCTTTTCATAGCTGTCATTCGTTGCTCGACAAATCGACTGACTTATAATTACATTTAGATGAAGGTCGCTTGCCGTTCAACGATTTTCGACACTATCTAAATAATCATATTAGC
Source organism: Modiolus philippinarum (assembly GCA_002080025.1). Classification (NCBI taxonomy): domain Eukaryota; kingdom Metazoa; phylum Mollusca; class Bivalvia; order Mytilida; family Modiolidae; genus Modiolus; species Modiolus philippinarum. Next base: position 141,750 of record MJUU01006074.1, on the reverse strand, counting down.
TGGTTCAGTGCATGATAACTTATATTAGAAGACTATCACACCATGTAAACAATCACAGGGCACTCATCAAGTCAATTGCAAGATAACTTGGCATAATGTAGTCATGAGGTGTGCTCTCTAAAGCGATGGTAAGAATAACAATTGGAAATGCAGAAATTTGAAAGTACATTGTATCATAACGTATCCATCAAGAACAAGAGTATACATCTCTTGCCCGTTGCTTTAGGAATGACAAACTACAGTCTTAAAGAACGTTGAAAACTAAATCGGCAAACGAATATCAAAGCAAGAATGAGGAAAGGGAGAATTCTGAAATCATAAGTCCAAAATCACGACAATTCATACCCAACACGAATTAAGACAGTGTGACAAAGACAAAACAAAAAAGAACAAGAACACCACAAAACTAAAGCACTAGCAGTGTGAATCTCTACAAAAACTGAGGTATCATCAGGTGCTCCGGAAGGGTAAGCATGACTTGCTTCACGCCTGGCACCCGTCACACTACCAGTGTGAAAAGTCCGGTTTTGTCACAGTCAGTGTTAGTCAGTCCGGTAATAAACTCTGAATCTACCCAAGGATATCTATTCTCATTTGTGAAATAGAAACATTGTAACGGTCTGTCAATTCATGGTGACGACCGTAAAACTTCTGTAGTGACAATTGCAACAGTGAATGAACATACCCTTGATGTATAAGTTTTTTTGAGACAGTAATTTTAAGGTTTTTTTGATGATTGATAAAAGCACATGAGACCAAGTCTCTACAAATACATAATAATGCCGATCAATTAAACAAAGCTTTTATTTTTGTTCCGCACCTTGAATTATGTGACCGCGAGGCCCTGAATAATGAGTTTTGTCTTTTTTAAAAAGTTTCAATATTCAATATTCAAAAGTTTTAGTTTAGTTTAGTTTTAGTTTAGTTTAAACGTAGTTTATAAATCAGCAACTGATGCTATTGGTAAACAGTCCAAAGTTAACAATTATAAACCGTTCTGGGATAAGGAAGTAGATAATTTAATAAAATTACGCCAAGCAGCGAATAGAATTAAACGGACACGTGATAAAACGCGTTCGCATGACTCGCATGTTGGAAAGCTTCTTACAGAATCCTATCTGAAAAGGAAAAAAGCCGTCCAAGAAGCTGTCCAGAGAAAGATAAACGCTGATAAAATGCGTCAGTTTCAAAATAAATGTATTAAGTCAAAAAATAGCTCAAAAGGTTTCTGGGAAATGTTACGGGATGATAAAGTCGTCTCTAACCCGTCCCAAATAATTGACCCAGTCGATAAGATATCTATTATAGACGATAAATGTAAAATTGAATCTCTTCTTGTTTCACACTTTGGTAAAATAGGAAAAGACTCAACAATTACAGATGTCGATAGAAAGAATGATATTCAAAGTTTTGTTTCAAGAGCTAAAAATAATAATATTCCTTCCAAAAACATGCTGTCTTTGGCTATTAAAGAACCTTCAATAAAAAGTGCTTTAGAGTCTTTAAAATCCGGAAAAGCCGCGGGTTTAGACGGGATTCCGAATGAATTCTTAAAATTAGGCGGCGATACTATTCTTACCTCACTTTTGGATCTTTTCACTACAGTTACAGACTTGGAAAAAATTCCACTTGACTTACAAAAGGGTATCATTATACCAATTCATAAATCTGCTTTTGTGTATGATTTAGATAACTACAGAGGAATAATCCTGACTTCGAATGTTTATAAAATTTATGCCTAAATTTTAGAAGATAAAGTTATGAATTTTCTAGAAGATAATAATGTACTAGGCGAAAGTCAGGGTGGTTTCAGAAAAGATAGGCGTCCCGAAGATAGTTTATTTATTATAAATGGAATAACATCTTTGCGGAAATCGTCAAAACTTAAGACGTATATTGCGTTTTTAGATTTATCTAAAGCGTTTGACCGCGTATGGAGGGACGGTCTTTTCTACCGTTTGTGGCAAAATGGAATACAAGGAAAAGTTTGGCGTTTTTAAGGGAAATATATTCAAATGTTGAACTTATGATCAGTTATATAATTTTTATGAATATTTTTATAGTTATATACCAGAATTCTCAAGTGTAACAATGAAATATTTTATTATGGTTTATCATGACTGTTTTACTTTGTGTGTACTATTTTTGATGGACATAAAAATAGTAGTATGAACTTTGATTTAAAACTGTAAATATTATTTTATTGTATATCAATTGTTTGTATAGTATATGATTGTTTATCTTCATGTCTGGACGCAACTATTGCTACCCCGGTAATGGTTGCCCCCGTTGTAAAGGGGTAGTTATTCCAAATAATATATATATATATATATATATTTGTAAATAATTTTACAAAAGGGATTGGACACAAGTTATCACAACTTAGATCGTCCTCTCCCAAATACAGAAATAACATTAACAATATATAATTTGAATGACATACACAAAATTATAGAAAAGAAACAAATTAAAAACCAAAAACAAAACAGCAAGGCATTATACATTCAAACTGAAATATGATGGAATGCAACACTAAAACTAGACAAAGTCTTGCTGTTAATCGTATGAACACATGATCGCTCAAAACACATATAATTGAAAATACTTGATATTAACAATATTGGGTTCAAAGATAGTAATTTAGACTCATTAATAATGTTGTTAAAATCTATCGGATACTTTTATGAAATGCATAACATCTTTGAAATTTAATATTGTCATCAGGGTCATATTCTTCATTGCCATACAAGAGCGTATTGAGGTCTAAGGGATTTAACCAGTGTAGGTTATTAAATAAGATTTGTCTACAATTTTCATATTTTGGACAGTCCAAAAAGAAATGGTATGAGGTTTTATTTGAATTACAGTATGGGCATTTTGGATCATCAATAATGTTATATCTGTAAAGTTCTTAATTCAGTTAGAACACGAGTTTCTTAATCTAGTGAGAATTATAATGTATTTATGTTCGCCATTATAATAATGAGAGGGAGTCTTTTTAGATTTTAAGGGGGTTTGCTACTCCATTTGAAAATAAATAGGATTTCAAATAAACATGATTTTATGTTAGAAAATTAAAAAGGAAACAACTTTAGTGAAAAAAATGATAGGTTGATGATCTAGTTTTCGAGATTTAAGTGTTTGAAAATTTGGCGGGAAACCGAACTCCTCTGGTTTTTCATAGGATTAACATTGACAAGGTTTGACCATGAATGAAGATGACAGAATAAATAGAATCCAATGGAATTTTTACAGAATGTTCACAAAGATGTATAAAATGAAATTATGGAAAAAAATTAAGGGGTCAATGGGTAAAAAATTATAATACTATTAAATGGATAAAACCCGAGGATTCCGAAAATCTGACAAAAATCCCAAAACATGAAGAGCAAACCTCCTTAATTGTATAGATGAATACGTGCTACTATTTTTAACTGAATTGTCCAATTTGTCCCACTCAATTATTTCGGAAGGAAGGAAAGCATTTTGGTATTTTCAAGTCTGCAGAAAGGAATTGTTTCTTAAATTGTATTGCAAGATTTGTTCGACGTTTGGTAGAAAGTAGGTGTTAAAAAAATTCTGGCGCGTCGCCATTTTTCATATTATAAAACAATTGTAATTTTCTACTACGTCTTCCATCTGATAATTTTTCCAAATTAGTCTCCGAATATAACTTTTCATTATCACAATAAAATGGTAAACCTGTAATAATTCTGGCAGCCTCGCGTTGAAGCTTTTGCAGTTTTTCGGTATTAGTTTCACCACAACTGTCCCATATTTCGCACCTATATTCGAAAAAGGTCGAATATACATTAAATACAATTTCTCTAGGTTACTTCTACCTAATTTAAATTTTAGCTTTTTGATACAGAAATGTGCTTGGAGACAATTCTTATAATATATTATATACATGTTCATTCCATGCATATATTCAAAAGTTCAAACATGTGTGAAGGTTTCAAAAGCTGAAGTATTTTTTCATCTGATAAATAATCATTTCTAAACAGTATAAGTTCAGGGCTGACCTTAATGTTACCCAAATGACCAAATTCTGATTTTATGGCCACAGCATGTAATGTATAACATCCTCTTATTGAACTCACAATTATTGACAACACAAATTAGGCAGGATAATTAATAACATGAATTCAAGCTTAATTAAATTTTACATGCTTTTCTGCTAATGGACTTCCAAATGTTTTGGTTTGATCTGCACTGATGAGACATAAGTTTATGCAGAAAATAAAGTAACAGTAACTTCGGTATTTTGTTATTCAGTTCTCAATTGCTGTTAGAGCTGGGTATGCAAATTTTGAAATTTCCTAGATCCAATTTATAAAGAAAAAAGATCAGGAAACAATTACAATCACATGCCACAAAAAACATTGGAACTGCACAAGAAAAACAATAAAATGACATAAGGCAAACGTAGACAACAGAGGAAACTCAAGAAAGCCAAATCTGGTACCGTTACTAGTAAGAATTTCCGGTACGTTAATAGGTAGGTAAGTAACTTAAAATGTTTTTTTTCTACAAAAGGGTTGAAAATATGACATTGTACTGGAAACGTGATATTTCTGGTGTTATGACAAATAGATTCTAGGGGCCTTCTTGATCTCGCTTGAGGGGTGAATATTGTTCACCTCTGGTTGAAGAACCTCAGGCGATATCAAGATGTAGACAAGAATAAAATCCCTGTCCATGATAAAATGGAGTTTTTTATGTATCGTGTGCGTTTTTGTCACATGTACATTTACTTCATATCCTTTCATTTTTCTATTAACTACCGATGTAATTTGACATCATATACTGTATGTTTGTTCGAAACGCAACTTTTACATAATATGCTTTTTAACCTTATTATTTTTTCTCTTGTCTCTATGCTTTTGTGGAAACAACGGCAGTAGAAAACCGAAGAAACAAAGGAGTGAAATTTACAAAAATCGAAGTCCAAAGACATGGCCAAAACGAGAACACAGAAAACAATGACGTTAGACACAGAAAAAAATGACGTTAGACACAGAAAACAATGACGTTAGACACAGAAAACAATGACGTTAGACAGATACAAAGCACAGAAATAGAAATCACAAGATTCCAAACAAAGGCACTCACAGTGTGAACTCCAGTGAAACTGAGAGTGATATCAGGTGCTCCGGAGGTGAGCATATCCGACTCTGTTAACAGCACCCGTCCCACTGTGAGTGAGTCAATCCAGGTAAATGTCAAAGTCGGAAGTCAAATCCGGGAAGACATGAATCTAACTGAAAATGCCCACTTTCATTTGGGATATTGACACGTCATATCTTTCAATGATGTAATCGTGACGGCTATAGAATTTCATTTGGGATGTATTTAACATAGGTTGAACAAATCCCTGACTAAGCAGGTTCTGGAACAGTGTTTTTGCTCTGTTAAAAAAAATCACTGTACAAACTACACGCTCGACAGTAACGAATCAACTGTGAAAGGTACACTCCATAGGCTGGAGAGGTAGGTATATTGCTGCTCAGAAAGGGAAAGTTCACAATTGGGAAATTAAATAGCTTAGATTTCAAACGTCCATCTTCGTCAATATACAATAAAAGATTTAGGTACGAAGCTGAAGTAGGTGTTTCAGTTATTTCTTTAATTTCAAGCTCATTAGGATAAATATAATGTAAATACTCCTTAAATTAAGGATTATTAAGAGAAAGTACATCGTCTATGTAGCGGAAGCTGAAATTAAAGAACTGGGCTAAATATTTTTGTTTTCTTTGAATAAGCCCTTGTAAAACTTGGCCTCGTACGAGTAAAGGAAAAGGTCAGCTGAAAGCGGCGCACTGTTAGTTCCCATAGGAATCCCTATTGTCTATTGGAAAACACGACCTTTGAATTCGACAAAAAATATTGTCGATCAAAAATTCTAACATTTTGATTACGTCAGTCTCAACTGTACTTCTTGTTTGAATCAGTGTGGTTCTTAACAAAATATGTCTTGTCTTTCCCTATAACTAAATAGGTGTATCTGCGTTCTCAATTTTGAGTGCAGAAACATTGATGTATTAAATCTGCAATCACTGTTTTCAGTTTATTGTGTGGCAGGGTTGTATAAAGAGTAGAAAGTCAAAAGTTTGAATGCTATGGCAATGGGTAAGACTGGTTGAGGATAGCTGTTCAAGGAGATCTTTGCAATTTTTAAGAATTCAAATTTGATTCACGCCGCTTGTAGAGTAAGCTTTATTACAGTAATTTTTCAGGCCATCTCTGACTGCGGTCAACAAAGTAGTAAGGAGCTGTGAAAGAGGTTTAATGGTTCATCTGGAAGATCCGGCAATGAATCTCGGTTTGTATGTAGTTTAGGTACCCAGTAGATGTAAGGGAGTTGATTGTTTTCATTATTGGCTTTTATGCCAAATGAAGCTAAAACTGAAGTGTGATTTTTTTACAATCTCATCCCTCGATATTGTACTAGGGGTATAAGAAGGGTTTCCAGATAAACTGTCGATGTCCATGTCCTTTACAAGGCAATCGAGATAATGTTTCTTACACACAAACAGTATGTTGTTAGAAGCTTTGTCTGCAGGGACAATGACGTAATTTTCAAGAGGGTTGGACAGAGTTTTTACTACAAGGGGATCTTTAAATATACCGGAATTTCTGGATTTGTGGAAACAACGTTTCTAGAGGTAAAATTGACACTGACCCGATTAGCCGGTGTTAGTAGAATTTTAGAGCTCCATGTCATTCCCATGCCTAAAAGTCAAGTAGTTCGGCGCTCGTCCACCTTCTGCTCATGTACTGTTATTCGACAAGGGCATTAGCCAGTCCAGTTGTCATAATACAAAAATACCGAAGTTGCATAAAAACTGTAAATTTCGTTCTGCTGTACACGTGTTTCAAGGAGTAAACTCTCATCAGCAGCATTAAAATCCAATAAAATGTAAAGCCATAATCCAAAAGTAGTCCAGAAAGAAGTACTTATTTCCAAAAATATCGAAATAGGAAGCCAAATACAGTACCAAGGACATCTACCAAGTGCCATACACGGAATGAAGCCTTGGTAATTTAAGTGTTTAGAATTTTATAAAAACAGTAAATTTCTATTACAAACAAGGTTTAATTTTCATAAACTCGATATTTTACTTTTTTGTGTAAAAAAATAAAATATGATCATTCATCAGTTATTCTGGAATGGATTGGAAAATTTTATTTTCAAATTCTTCTACAATTTTCTATTTGATTTAGAAAATTCTAATGATCTTCAAATATTTCATGAGTATGTACTGAAATCCAAGTCTTAAATACTTTGTGCTCAATAATCCTTACATATGACCGTATCACCCTTACTTCATTACTTTATTAAGTCTCCCAAACGAATTTTGGAGACTTATTGTTTTTGCGCCGTTTCTTATTCATTATTATTATTTTTCCGCTTCTTCTTGACATAATCTTGTCCTACCAAATTCTCAAAGACCACTTGCCCAATCTGAACCAAATTTCATAGGATGTTAGATCGTCACCCAAAGAGGTGCATTCGGGTATTTCAATTTTCAAAATGACCACCATAATTGGTCATTTTGACCTTTCACCCCAAATCATATTATTGGATTAACTCAGAAACTGTAGAAGATAGTTGATAATATGTAATGGCAAAATGTTTGTTAGGTCATGACGGACATTTGTTACATTTAGACCGAAACTCTAGGGTCAACCCTTCATGAGTTATGCCCGTTGACAATTTCGTTATATCTTTAAACTTTTTTTTCTCGAACAGTAAGAGGTAGAAACCTGGAACCTTTTCCATTCAACTTAGGTGATATGTGTTACATTTAAAATGCCAAGGTCAAAGGTCATTGGTCACTTTGAACTTTGACCCTAGACCTTGTCATTTGATTAACTCATAAACTGTAACAGATAGCTGATAAAATGTAATGACAAACATGTGTATCTTGTTTAGTTCGTCATTTGGTACATGGGTCCAAATTCATTGTACCAACCGTTATGGGCCTTTGGGCCAAAAGCCGATTTTAAATGTCTGATTTCGGGGTTTTTGCTTATAGTTCAAATACCATTGAAGATATAAAGAAACATTCATACAAAAATGCTCAGGAAGACGTGACCTTCAAAATGAGGACAAGGTCAAAGGTCGAGGTCACAGCCAAAAAACTTAATTTGACGTTTAAGTATCAATTTATGTACATACGTAGGACATAATCTTGGTTTATCGATGAAGTAACAATAAGAACATAATGATGCAACTTCCAGGAAAGACACATCAATTTTTCTTAGAAGTATTTACGAACTAGTATTTTCAAAGATGTGTGATCCGAATAACTTAATACCAAAGTTACTGTGAATTTATTTTCTGCATATGCGCATTTCGACAACTTATGTCTCTTCAGTGCAGATGAAATCTAAACGTTTGGAAGACCATAAACTCAAAAATGTTTAAAAACTGATAGAGAACAAATAACCAATATGATCTAAATGTAAAGCCAATATCAGCTAAGGACAGAGCTTTACATGAGGGAGATACTCCTTAGTTTTCAACAAAATTAAAAAAAATTTAGATATTGTAAGTTTCAAAATAGAATCGGCTTTCGGGTCAGCACCAAAGTACTGACTACTGGGCTGGTGAATACCCTCGGGGACTAACAGTCCACCAGCAGTGGCATCGACCCAGTGGTTACAAATAACTTAATACCGAAGTTACTGTGAATTTATTTTCTGCATATGCGCATTTCGACAACTTATGTCTCTTCAGTGCAGATAAAATCTAAACGTTTGGAAGACCATAAACTCAAAAATGTTTAAAAACTGATAGAGAACAAATAAGCAATATGATCTAAATGTAAAGCCAATATCAGCTAAGGACAGAGCTTATTGAAACTTGTATGTAGGTCAGTGTAAATTAAAATTTTGAAATAATTACATACCATAGAAGAAATCTTCTACTTCATGATATTAAAAATATAAATGATTTATGTAAATTTATGTAAATTCTAAAACCGAAGGATTAACTCCCTCCATCGTAGTTTTGTCCTTAGCTATATTTGATGGTACTGATTATTCGGATTTCGTCTGGTTTTATGCATTGTAAACATTTTTTGAAATTATGGATTTCCTTTGTTTGGGTTCTAGTGCTGCTGATGAGGAATAAATTTCCGAAATGGCCATACAGCTCATTAAAATAATTGCTGTTGGAGTTGACATATGTGTTATGGTCTCATGTTCTTTTAATCCATATCCTTTCGTAAAATATTTTCTTATGAAATTGCACTGCTGATGAATTATATACATGTGAATCAAAGTTACTTATAGACAGAAACAAAATAAGTTTAAACCACAATTATTACATTTAGGAATCATTGTTCTTTCAAAGTACAATAAAGAATGAATTCTGGTTTGGGAGACTTCTGTGTTTGCATCCAAACACATTATCACTCGTTACTGTTATTATTTGCCTTATCTTTTGTATTTATTGTTTGTATTTCGTACTTCGTCTCACGAAGGGAAGAAATTTACATAAGTGCTGCGTCACTTGATTTCCAATCCATATTTGGTATATTTATATGTTTATGTCATTATTATTACTAATAGAATACTCGGCAATTGTCCGACTTCTGCTGTTTGACTGTTACACTTCGATATTATTTGCAATGGTGTTAAACACCTTTGTGCCGTTCAAAACCGCGATTTTGATATTCTAAATCTTGTAAGGTCTGAACCAAAGCCTATCAGTCGTGTAAAGCGTTGTCCTTAGATGATTTTGCTTTTCGTTTAGATTCTGTTCGTTATTTTATTTCAGATCTTTTGATTTTGGTCTTCTAAATGGTGATATCGACATGCCTATCAGCAGACATAAACATAACAGTAACGTAATTCATAATTCAGTTAGTCGTGTTTTGAACATTATTTGATATTAGCAATAATACTCTGCAATATTTGATAAATTATAATTTCATGCTAAACCAAGTGATTTTGCACCATTGAATCTCTTATTCAAGAAAAATTCATTACAGAAACCTGCCTTGCTACTTTGCAGGACTTAAATAAAAAAAAAAATCCATGGAACACTTGTGTCACCTGCACTTTAAGAACCATTTTTGGCTCGGTTAACCTCTGCATTCTGTTAAATCAAAATTCTAAGTATGAGGTGTATGTCTGGATCAGGAGAAAAAGCTTATTATGTAAAGGATTGGTTGCATTAAGGCCTTAAATCGGCCCACTGATTTGCTAAAAAAATAAATTTAATAAAAGCATAATCTACTTGATACCTTTCAACACTGGAACATTTGTAAGTTTTAACCAAATGTGTATTTTTTCAAAACATTGCTTCATTTCACTGAAATTAGCTCATTTCTAATACCCCTCTCGATGGCAATTAACATTACGCCTATGGAAAAATGGTCAACATGGGGTATATCAAAACTGCATTTTGACCCTGCCTTGCATTCTGAACCAAGCTAATAATTTTACAATAGATTACTTACAAAATAAGAACTAAACATGCAAAATGCCAAGATGGTTCCGCGTGCAAGTCATATTAAAATATTGAAAAAATGGTATTTTTTAAGTGAAAATTCAGCTTTTTTATGCTATACTGTTTTGTTATCTGTCTTATTTATCAAAGTT
>MJUU01006074.1:91358-130787 GCA_002080025.1 Modiolus philippinarum | reverse complement strand
AAATAAGAACTAAACATGCAAAATGCCAAGCTGGTTCCGCGTGCAAGTCATATAAAAATATTGAAAAAATGGTATTTTTAAGTGAAAATTCAGCTTTTTTATGATATTCTGTTTTGTTATCTGTCTTATTTATCAAAGTTGCATTGATTCATATATGCAAATTATAGCTTTATACACATCAAAATTCTCAGTAAATGTGGTTTTGCTATTATTCTATATCTTGTATCAGCTTTTTCCTGACCTGGCAATTTTGCCAAATAAGCTGAACAAGATCTGGTTTGAAAAATAGCCCATATTTATTTTCCTTGTTTGTTTATTCCCGATATAAAAATGTGTTTTTGTGTATTTGTAACAATTTATATGAGCAGTGGAATAATCAATTGCCGATACATTTTGGAACCTTACAATATCGAAATTTTTGAAAATTATGTTGAAAACTATGGAGTATCTCCCTCATGCAAAGCTCTGTCCTTAGCTGATTTTGGCTTCACATTTAGATCATATTGGCTGTTTGTTCTCTATCAGTTTTTAAACATCTTTGAGTTTATGGTCTTCCAAACGTTTAGATTTAATCTGCACTGAAGAGACATAAGTTGTCGAAATGCGCATATGCAGAATTTAAATTCACAGTAACTTCGGTATTTAGTTATTTGCCCTATAACATCATCTGTGCATATGTAAAAAGAATATTCGGATGAAATTTGATCATCTATTGCCCAATTTCTAGGTATTTTGAAGCTTGTTTATTTCCGATGTTACCTCTATATATAATATTTTCGATTTTATAACTGTCTTTTAAGCAGAATTTGACTTCTAAGAAAAGGGTTTCTCTTTCGATTTGTTACAGGAGCCCCTTTAACTTTCAAAAAGAGTTGATACTTGGACAGAAATGATGTGTAATATATGAATTTAACAATCGCCTGCGTCAGTTAAAATATAACTCATACATGCATCTTTAGTTTTATATGCTTCATTGGTATAATTCATAGTAAGACCTATGAACACTTAACAAAAATATTCTTCATTTACACCTAATAAAGCGCAAATTGTTCATATTCAACAATCAATGTCTCAGTGTTTGAATTCGAGGAAAATTTTTTTTTGAAAATCAAAAAAACAAATGAAAAGTAAAACTGATACTAATACCAATGAAGCGTTTAAGGTCGAAAAAATCGTTTTATATAAGTCCACTAACGTGATATTTTGTTTAAAATATAGAAATGTATGTAGAAGTAGATGAAAATGTGTCGGAAAAGCACAAATTAATAGTAATATCCATAAAATATCAGAAAATCTAATGGTATGGTACTCTATTTACCTCGAAAAATGAAATTTTTGTGTATGTTTTTCTCACAAAGGGTTATCTGTATTAAACTGTATTATTTCCTTTCAAAAGAGAAATCTATTGACAAAAGAATTATGTCATAGATAGAATAGCATCATTTGCATATTATTTTAATATCAAAATGGTGTTCATCGTTGTTTTGGCAATGTGCCAATCTTTATTTTTTTCTTACCCTATTTCTTCTTTTGACATGGGTGCTGGTAAAATCACGTGATCACGTGACTTACACATGCGCGTTTCGATATTTTATTGTACAATCTTAAACTACAAATATTGTAGGTTACATTGAAACATTTAATATTAAAATTCCAGGTGGGCCGGAAAACGGCCTTATTGCAACCCATCCTTTGTTTAGAATACGAATTATAATTTTGAAGGTCTTGTAGATAAACAAACCAAATCAACATTTGAGCTTTATTAGCTCAGTGAACCTCTGAAATCTGTAAAATTGATTTTAAGTATCAGGTGCACAATTATATGAGGTGCAACTTTGGTTTGAATATGACATACAGTTTTCAAGGAGTATTTGTTGAAATATTCCAAGTCAGTAAACAAGAAGTAGATTTGAGACAGAAATGAATTCGATAAGCGCAATATGGAACCCCATACATAAGCCATATGGGTCATTCTAAAAAATTGTCAATATTTTGAAGATGATTTTAGAAAAAAATCAAACTGGCCATTTTGTTTCAGTTTTAAGGTTTTTGGGTCCTTTATCATTTGAAGTTTGAGAAACAATATCTCAGCATTAACTTTGAATGCATAAAAAATATATTTTAATTGAAAAATAAGTCAATTGCCACCAGCCAGTGTCCCTTGTGTTACTATTAGGAAAAATGATAAAAATCACGTATAAGAATATTGCCATTGTAACCCTCTTGATATAAAGAACAAATAAAAGTTACTGGTATAAAATGATATTGTCTCGATTTAGTTATATACATAATTGTTTTTTTTAATTGCAAGTCTCTTGCGTACACGAACGGAATTAGACCTTTCAAACTTTTACATTTTATTTACTAATTATTTTAAATATCAAAAATATGTTATTGTTTATATCGTTATCTCAAACATACGCTATCTTTCCTCTTAAGTTTGACCACTAGAGTTGAGCTACAAATTTCTGGTTTGTCCAAAACTGGTCAGTAACACCAGGGACAATTATGTAACACAAGGGACACAATTGGTAACACTAGTGACTTTCTACCATCAAAAATAAAATACTGTCTCTATATGTTTATAATTAAATTATTTCAGTTTGATGAACCAAAGATGGAACGATTAAACCAACATTTTCATTCAAAGAGAATCAAAATTTTAACTTAAAACATGAAAATAATACAAATTTTAACTTCAGTAACACAAGGGAACATTTAGTAGCACCAGGGACACTTGTATCGAGTACATATAAAAATTGTTTTCTTCTTATAAAATGGTTAAGTGTTCTCATCTTAATTACTTAATAGAAACGTAGAGGTCAATTACTTCATCTGCTTGAAGAGAAAATTTACATCCAGGCATCCTGCAATCGCACAAGCAGGTAACAATAGGGACATTTGGTAACACAAGTGACATTTGATGTCTACAACATGATCAATTAGAAGTTTTTTGAAAGTTTTCACGTTTATTTTTTTCCTTCTGAAAACATATTAGTAGTCATTTATTACTCCCTTCTTTCTAAGAAACATACAGAAAAGCTAACCCAAATGAATTTTAGCACGTCAAAATTGATTTGTTTTTGCATGTTAATGTTTCGGCTACTTTTGTGATCAGATTTTTGTGCATTCTAATATATCTTTTAGTTTTGTAAAACTATCGAATTAAGAAGTATAAAATTACTGATTCATTCCTATATTTACTTTTAAATTTGATTTGTATTCAATGGTAATATCGAAGTTGCGTCGTTGAGTTAGCAATCGTGTATGTCCCTTGTGTTACGTTAAATGTCCCTTGTGTTACGTTTTTAAATTGTCCCTTGTGTTACTGTCTGTATAATGTTTCTAAAACCCTTACTATTATGAATAAGGACCTATGTTTCCAATAAGATGAACTAGAAAAGTATTGTGCACGGGTGATTGCATTTTTTTTGTCTTCCTCTCAAACATGGTTGCTTAGAATCAACTTGTTGCCCCTGATTTTACAAATTTGGTCCCTTGTGTTACGTAACACAAGGGACATATTCATTACTAAATCCAATTTTATTCACATTGTGTGTTCCCTTGTACAACGAATCAGCTCGTCCTGCAAAGCAAATTACTAAATACAAGTACTGGTCACAAGCTGGTGCTAAATAAATATGAAGAATAATAGAAAATGCAGTAACAACAGGGGCAGAAATAAAAATTACGGTGTTACCCTGCATACTTAAGAGGTAGATTTTTAGGCTTGAATAGCACCAAAGTGACTAATGGAATATCCAATACTTCAAAGATGAAGTAGTACCTCAGGAAGGCACCAAGTTAATCAGTAAGAGAGATAACCCTTACTTCCTGGTTGAATTACACGGTTACAGTAACACAAGGGACAGGGCGAAAAGCACACATGTTTTCCTGTATTTTTTTCACAGAATATGTTCGTGTTTGGTATCGTTTATGTGTTATTTTCGAAGAAATTATTTGATAGAAAATAAATATTAAAATTTTGAATTTGAATTTTCATTTTTTTAAAGATATCTTGACATATCTTTGCTATCACGGCGAAATCACTAACAGTTTTTACCAAAATTGCCACATTTGAAGTCAAATTAAAGAAAGAATTAGACATAAAGGGATTACTTTTATATTACAAATTACTCCAAACATTACCAATATACATCCTGAAAATTTAAAAAAGTGAAAAAAATACCCTATATCACGCATACAACCGAAAAACACAAATATCGACAACTTTTGAGAATGACCCATATACACAATTTCAAGTGGCTGTAATTTGTAGTTGCTGAGAAAAAAAATTCTCTCGAAAACTTGTACCATTGACAATATATGTTGAACATCTCCAAGTCAGTAAACAGGAAGTAGATGTCCAATAGACTTGAATTCGATCAGCACTATATTGAACCCCATACTTAAGTCACAAACAAAATTTCAAGCGGCTGTGATAAGTAGTTGCTGAGAAAAGTTTTCCGAAAATTTTTACCATTGACAGTATTTGTCGAAAATATTCAAAGTCGGTAAACAGGAAGTAGATGTGCGACACACCTGAATTAGAAACGCGCAATATGGGACCCATACTAAAGTCACATATAAAATTTCAAGCGGTTGTGATAAGTAGTTGCTTTGAAAAGTGTTACAATATTTTTTTACCATTGACAGTACTTGTTGAAAATATTCTAAATCGGTAAACAGGATGTAGATGTCAGACAGACCTGAATTCAATAAGCGCAATATGGGACCCCATACTTAAGTCCTATACAGAATTTCAAGCGGTTGTGATGAGTAGATGCTAGAAAAGTGTTACGAAAATTTTTACCATTGACAGTACTTGTTGAAAATACTCCAAGTCGGTAAACAGGAAGTAGATGTGTGACAGACATGACTTCGATAAGTGCAATATGGGACCCTATACTGAAGTCACATACAAAATTTCAAGTGGACAACGGCAACGACGACCACGCCGCAAGACGACAAAAGTGACACCTATATGTCGCCACACACTACGTGTGCAGGCGACACAACAACAAAGTATCGAAGTTACGGTTAATTTGGTCTCTGCATATCGTCCGTTCGACAACGTATGTCTCTTCAGGGCAGATAAAATCTAAATGTTTGGAAGAACATAAACTCAANGTACAAAAAAAAAAAAAAAAAAAAAAAAAAAAAAAACTAGACATCGGGGAGTTTGCAGCAATTTCTATGGACCCCGCTGTAATAAGTGCTAATTTAATGTGTGGACACGGTACAAGTGTGGCCACAGCACAAGTGTGGACACAAAACAAGTATGGACACAATAATATAATCTCCAAGAAATAAACAAAATGTAGAAGGTCAAAGGTCACCAATCATAATTCATGACATATAATTTTGAAGTGATCTGTCTACGTGCCAAATACAAAAAGCCTACCTCAAAAGACAAAAAAATTGTAGCCCAGACACAACTTTTCCTTACAAAACCAATAATCTGACCTTGATAACAGAGTTCAAGTTCAAAGGTCATAAATCATGGTACATGACACATCATCTTGAAGTGATCTACCTACATGCAAAATATCAAGAGCCTATCTCAAAAGGCAAAAAAGTTATAGCCCGGACACTACTTTTCTTTGTAAAATCAATAATCTGACCTTGACAAAGTTTGAGGTCGAAGGTCATCAATCATGGTACATGACACATTGTCTCAAGGTGATCTACCTACATGCAAAATATTAAAAGCCTACATCAAAAGACGAAAAAGTTACAGCCGCACATGACTTTTCCTTATAAAACCAATAATCTGACCTTGACGACAAAGTTCAAGGTCAAAGGTCGTCAGTCCTGGTACATGACACATCGTCTCAAGGTGATCTACCTACATGCAAAATATCAAAAGCCTACCTCAGAAGACGAAACAGTTACAGCCCGCACACGACTTTTCCTTATAAAACCAATAATTTCACCTTGACGACAAAGTTCAAGGTCAAAAATAATCAATCATGGTACAGGACACATCTTCTCAAGGTAGTTGGGGTGTCTAAAACTGAGCATCTTTTTTTGCGCAACTAAGCAAAAATTCAATAAGAATGTTGTCTAAATGATTTTTTATGTCTTTAATACAATAATTCAAATAAAAATGGACAATAAGTATAGCAAGTTTGTTACAATAATATTACATATTTTCCAAAATTCAAAAAGTTTTATCAAAGGGAGATAATTCTACATTGAAATATCATGGAATATCTCAAATTTTCTAAGTTTTGTTAAAAAAATAAGTTAGTTGATACCAATTCTTTTTTGAATTTGTCAAAAGCATCGAAGCAAACACATGTATTTTTATTTAAAAAAAAAATGTTTTAATTTTGGGGTCCCAAATTACTTTAATTAAGTTACCTTCCTTTTCTTGAAAACTAACAAATTCTTCATGTTTCATGAAATAATTTTTTCAAAAGGTCCATGACATATCTTTTTTAAGTTTTTAAATTGAAGTTTTATGTCATAACATTAAATATAGAAAGTTTGGAAAAAATTGTATGTCTCCTTATGTAAAAAATATGCCCTTGAATTGTGGTATAGGGCTATTTCCTATATAATTCTATTTTAAATATAGTGCAAAAACCAAATTTTACCAATCTTTAAAACTCTTTTTTGACATATCCGTGAACCCCAATTTTTTTTGCATATTTTCATAGCATATTGCTTGAAGTTTCATTGTACAAATTTTAAGAAAGTTATTATGTCAGAAACCAAGACACCCCAACTACCTTAAGGTGATCTACCAACATGCAAAATATCAAAAGGCAAAAAAGTTATAGCCCGGACACGACTTTGTTACGGACAGGCGGACGAACGGACAGACGGACGGACGCATGGACGGACAGAGTGATTACTATAGGGCGTCCGCCACTATGTGGCGGGGTCCGTAATTATAATACAAAAAAGAAAAAAAAAATAAAAAAATAAAAAAAAAACATGAAATAAAATTAAAAAAAATTTAAGGTAGAAAAAAACTGTGAGCAAAGCTCACCAAAACATACCCCCGCTCTCCATTTGATTCATTGTAAGACAAAATCACCCCAATAAAAAAATCAAGTCAAATCAAATTTTTAAATAGCTGGTACAAAATGGCAATATAAACCGAACATTCTGTGAAAGTTTCATAGAATTTCACCATGTGGTCTAAGAGGAGTTGTCGCCAAAAGTGTTTACCCCAATGGTGGACATTAAAAAATCAACCAAAAACATAATTAAGTCAAAACAAATTTCTAAATAAGTGGTGCACAATGGCAACATGCACTGAACATTCTTTGTTTTTGAATTTCACCAAGTGGTCTAGAAGGAGTTTTCGCCATAAAGTGTGCACCCTAGGGCGGACGGAGAACAGACACCATGATCAGTATATACCGTCCGCTTAAGCGAAGGGATATAATAAATAAATAAAGATGATATTTGTCATTGGATCTTAACTTAAATGACATTTCAGTTGTCGACATGTCCATTTGCAGAAACAAACTTTACAGTAATTTAAAAATTCAGTTTTATGTTTTTTGAACATCATTTGATATTTACGGAAGCATGGGATTTTTTTTCTATCTCGTAGCGTAGCCACGACATACTAAGTCGTGGCCACGAGATAGTTATGTTAAATGTGATTATGTAAAATGTGATTATGTTAAATGTGATATGTTAAAGTGATAAGATAACGAGATACTAACTCGTTTCCATGACATACTAAGTCGTGGCCACGAGATAGTTATGTCGTGGCAACGAGATACTATCTCGTTCCCACGATTTACAAAGTCGTGGCCATGGAATAGCTATTTCGTTCCCACGAGATACTATCTCGTTCCCACGACATACTAACTTGTTGTCACGAGATACTAAGTCGTGGCCACGAGATACTATCTCGTTTCAACAACGAGCTTTGTTTATATCAATAGCTTTCTAGTGGCCACAACTTAGTATGTCGTGGGAACGAGATAGTTTCTCGTGGCGAAGACATACCTATCTCATGGCCAAAATTTAGTATTTCGTGGCCACGACACAGCTATCTCGTGGCCACGACTTAGTAAGTCGTGGGAACGAGATAGCATCTCATGGTAACGACATAGCTTTCTCGTGGCCAAGCCTTAGTATGTTGTAGGAATGAGATAGTATCTCATGGACACGACAAAGCTATATCGTGGCCACGACTTAGTATGTCGTGGGAAAGAGTTAGTATCTCGTGGCCACAAAATAGCTATCTCTTGGCCACGACTTAGTATGTCATGGAAACAAGATAGTATCTCGTGGCCACGAGATAACAATAAAATTTCACATGTCTCCTCCATGCTTCCGTACATATTAACCACATGACTCCACCAATAAGGCCTATGGAGAACATTCACAAGCGTGCATGTAAGATAGACAATATATATACATATAACATGTATAAACAAAATGTGAGATGACCCAGCTACAGAAGTAGAAATTATGTCAAATTTGTTATATTTGTGCTATTGCATAACATTTCACTTCTTTTCTGTAACCACAATTTGAGTGTTTCAATATTAAACTGTTTTAAACATAAGTGGTATTTTCGTAAATTTCTAAGTTCTGGAGCATAACTCTCATGGAAAAATATGAACATCTACAAATTAATTTGCAATAAAGTTTTATAAGATATGTTTCAGAGGAGTTGTGTTGACAATAAACTGTCTCGATAAAGTCTAAATCTACTGCTATTGTTGCTGTGTTCAGAGGTTTCAAAAGAGTTGTGTTGCTATACAGCGGGCTATACAGAAATATGTCCGGGAGATAACTTCCTATATATTGGTATACGGGGACGTGCGGCAAATTCGTTTGGGTGCTTATTTTACAAATTCTAGCAATTATTTGATGGTTAGTTTTCCCTCTCATATTTATTTGGGTCTATTTTCAACACATCTGGTATTAATTTGGGTTGTCTTTCCAATTCGTATAAATGAGAGAAGACTTTTTAAAAAAATATCAATTTTATTTTGACAAATTTAATCTGCCATATTTAAGAATTGCCCAATTTTTCTTCTAATCATACAATAAATTTACACTGTAGATTAGTATCTTTATGGGTGTCATAACACAGGACAGTTGCGATGCACGATGGGGCGGATTGGCATCTCAATGGGAAAAATGTGTAACAATGGGGCGGAAAAATATGTATCAATGGGGCGGATTTACCTGTTTCCAAAATGGCTGAAATTACATATAAATCAGTTAGATTTTAAAATAATTCATTAGTTTAATTGCATAGAACAACGATGTTAAATAAAATTGTAGTGTAAAAGTCCAGTCTCGAGATTAGTAATTTTTTTTCAGTATTGTAAAATTCCAGTCAGTCTCTAGATTAAAATCACGATAACGTATTTACATCAAGTCTGTTCGTGCACGATACTTGTAACCAACGCTCTTCACAAAGTCATAACGACAGATTTCTTTGTTCTCTAACTTTCTGGACTGGGCGAACAAGGAATGTTGTTTGTCATGTTTGAAATTTGACAGAGGTGCAAGTACGTTCAGAGTATGCATTCTGATATACGTTGTACTTGGAATTTTTGAAATAACACCATCATTAAAGTTGAAAATTGAAGGGTGGTGTGAATAGCCTGTCAACACGTTGTTTCCATATTTTTCGCCAATATATATATATATCATTTCATATGGAAGATATCCTGAATTAAGGTGTATGGGATATAGAAGATATCTTATATATTAAATAAGAATATAAAATATCTGATAAGAGATATATTTAAATAGATATATATATCTGATGATATTTCAGAATAAATACAAATATTTTTACCCTTTTAATTTTTTTAAAAGTCAGAAAATCACTGTCTCGCATTGTAACAAAATATGAATATTTCTTTGGGGACGACGTTTTTGTTGCGAGGGAGGGGGGGGGCCCTTGCAGGTTGTGCCTAAAAAATAACTCGAACAAATTTATTATTTCTCCAGATGTCACATCAGCTTATCTATTTTGCATTCGCACCAAAAATTAATCTTCTAGTCAAAATTAAATTCATTTTCATGACAAGTAGGATAAGAATATTTATTTTGACTGGATTATTCATGTAAAAAATCGCCCAAGCATCCCCCTCCCGAAAATAAAATGGTCGTTCCGTTTTTTATAAAGTTTTTACAGAGATATATAGATCTTTCTTTTTTTAAATATCTCTATATTTTTTATGGGAGTGATTATGGGCCGAGTTATCAGTGGGCCGATGTGTCTGCATTACCATTCAGGTACGCTCGTGCATATCCGGTACAGCGGTGAATACCACACTCGTGAATGTATCCCATAGGTGCCACTCCATGACTCTGCTGTGTTGAATGATTTATAGTTTAATGTTAAACCAAGCGATTTTGCATGGTTGAATATCTAAATCAAGACAAATTTTAAAGAAACTCGCCTATACTTTGCAAGACTTGAACTTATCTTAAGATCCTGATCAAGCTTAACCTAACAGTATAACTAGCTCTTACCAAAAGAACAGCAAATACTGCTAGCTAAAACAATATCACGGCCTACTGGTCGAGTGATGGCAACAATTGTACATAACACTGCTTGTTTTAGGTAAAAGGACTCTCAATTCTAATATTTTTCCTGATCATTACAATACCACATCCATATTAATATTTGAATGTTAGTTCGTAATAAAAATAAAATAAAAATGTAGGTCAACGTTATGGTATCTAGATCAAATATTCTAGTGCCGATTGTAAACATTTCTCAACAAGGAACACAGAAGAGGGAATTGTAAATCTTTTTAGATGCTATTCTCAAGATAATTCTTATGTTAAATTTTCTGCAGACAAACAGACTGACCAAAAAACTAAGTCCCCCTAACTTGTCATACTTGTTGAAAAAACATTGGTCATTTATTCGTATTTTGACCAGTACAACTTGTTGTTTTGTGCATACTACTCCTTTCTTCAAAATTTGTAGTAAAAAGCAAAACATATAGTAACAAGTAACATTTATTTTCATTACAAAAATATTCAATATCACATGTAAAAGTAACAAAAAGAAAATAACAAAATGGCCATTTTTACACATGAATAATGTTAGTATATCACTGTATGAAATTAGCAGTTGCAACTAGGATGAAATGTCGATATAATATTTTCACATGAAAGCGAATATGTAAATTTGAGCTTGACAATTATTTTGTATTTATGTAAGAAAAGAACAACATTCTAAAATCTAGTTTTATGAAATGAGTGATTATTTAAATGAAATAATTAAACCCCATTGTTACAACTTTAGGATTGAATTAAAGAACTCCTATTCAAAGACATCAGAATCCGTAACTGAAACAAATATTGAAGACAAACGAAAAGCGAACAAGATGAGCATGCCTAAACCAGGAATAAGTAACATTTGTATACAAAATCAAATGAAATATAATTTGAGATACATTGTAAACAGTGTTTGAAGGGTAGAAAAAAGGTAACAGTACCGTCTACAAGTCGACTTTACCACTAATCAATCAGTTATCCAGATTATTTGAATTCTTTAATCTGATGAGGAATGTTTGTTGTTTATGATTCATATTTATTTTTTGATTCGGTATTGGAATTTTTTGTCATTTAAATAACACAAGTGTGGACCCAAATTGATGTCTCGCCCGTCCCTACTTGGTCGCAAAACAGATGTGAAAACTCTAACTGACTAATTCAGAAAACTTAACATGGTGGCTGACAAAAGCAATATAGCAAACTGTTATATATAACCAAAAACCAAAATGCCAAATATCAGTGACCTACCACTGATATAGATACTGGAGAACCAAACATGTTCACTAGACCGTGAAAATGAGGTCAAGGGCTAAAGCAAAATAGCAGGATGTCATGTTCCATCTAAGACAAACCCAGATACCAAATATTATCGACCATATATTAGTAGATACTTGAAAACTCAACATGCTCACTGAACCATGAAAATGAGGTCACAGACAAAAGCCATATAGAAGACTTTCATGTACTACCTAGGACCAACCTATATGCCAAATATCATTGACCTATCACTTATAGTTACTGAGAAAATGACCTAATCACAAAATCTAAACAGGCTCACTAGACTGTGAAATTGGGGTCAAGGACAAAAGCCATATAGCAGATTGTCATGTACTACCTAAGACCAACCTACATACCATATATCATTGATCTAACACTTATAGTTACTGAGAAACTAAACTAAGCACAAAAACTTAACATGTTCATTGGACCGTGAAATTGAGGTCACAGACAAAAGCTATATTCCAAATATTATTGACCTACCTGGTATAGTTAATGAGAAATTGACTTAGTCAGAGAAACTTAACGTGGTCACTAGACCGTGAAATAATTTGAGGTCAAGGACAAAAGTCATATGCCAGACTGACATGTACTACTCAAGACCAACCTATATACCAAATATCATTGAGCTACCACTTACAGTTATTGAGATATGGATCTAATCAGAGAAACTTAACGTGGTCACTAGACCGTGAATTTGAGGTCAAGGACAAAAGTCATTTACCATACTGACATGTACTACCCAAGACCAACCTACATACCAAATATTATTGACCTACCAGGTATAGTTAATGAGAAATGGACTTAGTCAGAGAAACTTAACATGGTCACTAGACCTTGAATTTGAGGTCAAGGAAAAAAGTCATATACCGGACTGACATGTACTACCCAAGACCAACCTACATACCAAATATCATTGACCTACCACTTGCAGTTACTGAGATATGGATCTAATCAGAGAAACTTAACGTGGTCACTGGACCGTGCAATTGAGGTCAAGGTCACATGATTTTATGTCCGTCAGGTAGCACTTGATTAGTACTACCACTGGACCAAATATGATGTTCCTACATCAAAGGGTTTTCAAAATATCCTGTATATAGTAAAAGTTAAAGCCGTCGCCGTCGCCGTCATACTTTGCACGTCTATGTCTCGCTTTCCGCGACTTTCGTCGCGGGTGAGACAAAAATACCGAAGTTACTGTAAAATCAGTTTCTGTATATGCGCATTTCGAAAACTTTTGTCTCTTCAGTGCAGATAAAATCAAATATTTGGAAATCCATAGACCGAAATGTGTGTAAAAGCTGACAGAGAACAAATTATGAATAGGACATAAATAGTAAAGCCAAAATTAGCTAAAGAAACAGCTTTGTGAGAAGAAGATATTCCTTAGTTTTTGACAAAAATGTTTTTAAAACAGTTTATCCCTTTTCCTTTTAATATTGTAATAACAATAAATAAACTGCTCTTATAGATGGAATCAAGAGCTTAGTAAGGTCGATTAATAACTATTTTATCTCTGTAGTTAAAAGATTCTTGATCATTTGATTTGAAATTGTAATGTACAAGTATGTGATACTACTTAACAATAAAAGTCATACAAAGCAAATTGGTTTTGGTTACATCACATTTGGTACATTTACATGCATTTGCTTGTAAATATAGATTTTTCTAAAATCACCTATATAACAAACATAGATTACCGTATATAAATATATAATCTATTTCTCACATAAAATAAAATATTTAATAACAATAAATATAAATAAATTGTACTACTCTTAGATGGCTGAAATTCTCATTTACCCCACAATATTAAAGCAACATAATTTTCTACTTATTTTTTTCATATGTGCAATATTGTCTTCAATCTAAATATCTGATTTAAAGGGAGCAAAAATCTTATAAGAGGTAAGTATAAATGCAATATTAATGGTACAATAAAGATGATTTAATTATTTGAATACACTTCCTGCGTTCATTGCGAAGAATAAAACTGGAAATTTTGTTTACCCTTATTTTACTACAGTATAAGTGTATTTTGTTTATATTTTACACTTTATGAAAGTCCCGATGAAAGTAAGCTGTATTCTAATTAGTTAATAGCCGTGCACTGTGAAGCTATTCGCGGTGTTTGTCTCTGATCATCTGTGCGCTTTATTCGATGTACTAAAACTATTATATTATGAATGTCGAGTTCTAAATTTCCCTCACCTTTCAGGGCCTGGAATTTTTCACGCGCCCGCGACTTGTGTTTTTGCCAAATATCCACCTTATCATGATACATCTGCTCACTATATAGTTTCACTGTTTTATAGAATTTAAATCAACATGTCGACTTAAAAAACAACATTTGAGAGACTTATAGCAAATAAATGACTAACCTGTAAATGTGTAAAATTTCTTCAACGTTTAAAACAAGACTGTTAAAGCTACATAGCAAACATTACAACGATAATATTATAATATAAATATAAAAAACAGACTTTCATTTAATTGTAGCAGAATGAAAACTTTTTATGTATAAAACGTAGGTCTCGACTGGCCATGAGTAAAAGAATAACGTTCGCATTGTAACAGGGAACGTTTGATGCTCACAAAAATAATTTTGAGTTGTTAAAGTCTTGCACATTTCTGCCCGCCGATTTGATAATTCGTATACTTAATTTTTGCAACTTCGCCTGATTCTATGGTTAAATTAGGACGAAGTCTAAAATAAAGGGTACGCCGAGTGCAGCATGATACGACCGCAGCATGTCGAACGCTGAAATTTGAGCAAGTGTAATTCAAAATGAATGAGGACACAGTAGAGAGCTTGATACAGTAATTAAATGGACACAATAAAGAGCTTGACCCAGTTATTAGCTGCACATAAACTAAGGAAAATAAAAGATATCCCTTATAATTCCTTATTCATATCGGAAATTTTAAGAGGTATGTCAAATTGGTCAACATAATACTTTAACTATACCATAAGAGGATACGAAGAAAGGAACCCCATTAAAATCCTATAAAAAATAAAAGTTTTTAAATATTTTGAAAATTGCAATTCCAGCCACTATGACCCCTTATAGCTACGAAACGGTAAAAGGTATCTTTTGACATACTACCAAAAGCTTACAACAAGAGGACTAAAAAAAAAAAATCAAATGAAATCTGATGAGAAATGAAAGATTTCCCTTATTTCGAAAAATTGCAATTTTGGCCCCTTTGACCACTTGTAGCTCAAAAACAGAAAGAACTTCGCCAAATTGGTTGACATTGGTTATATCAAGAGGAATCCACAGAAAAAAATCCCATTGAAATCCAATGAAAAATAAAAAAAAAAAAAAGGTAACCTTCAAATTTGCAAGTTTGTCCCCATTCGGCCCCTCATAGCTCGGAAAACAAACAAGTTGTCAAAAATCTGATGGTGCAGCTCTATGTTTATTTTCAAAAAGAATCAATTATAAAAACTGAATCAAAATTTGGCTTAAAATAAAAATGATAAAATTTTTGAAAATCGCCCCTTTTGGGACCCATTTATCTCGTGAACGGCATACTACTGAAAGGAAATTTAACTAGGAACACAATGAAAAAAGCCCATCAAAATCCAATAAATAATAAATATTCTAGAGCCAAATATGTGAAAACACCCAACATTTTGCATTTTTGGCCCCTTTTTGAAAACGGAAGGGGCCAAAATAACCAAAACCTACCCCAGCCTTCCTTTTGTGCCTAGGAACACTGTGGTAAAATTTCATAAGGATTGGTCAACAGGAACTTAAGTTATTGTCCAAAAACTATAGTGTCTACAGACGACAACGACAACGACGACGACGACAGCACAATACCATTATACGACCTCAAATTTTTTGCGGTCGTATAAAAATAACTTTTTATCTATAATCCTAAAACACCTTTGAGATCAACTTTTTTATTTTAAAATCACGTGCTTTTAAACGTTTGCCTTAGGAACAACAGATGTGTAAAAAAAGAGATAAACATATGAGCAATACGTGACAAAAAAAAAACTTTATCAAATTACAACTACTGCAAAAGACGATTTGCCATGGTAACAGCATAAAAAACCTTTTCTAGAAATTACGGTGTCCCAGTGCGAGATATAGAGACCGTATGGCTACTACTGGAAACTACCATCGTGGAAGGGGAGGCTTGGTGTACGATAAAACCGGTTTAAGGATGTTTGCAGGTCAATTTTAAAATAACAACTAATTATGTTAAATGTGATAGAAAAGTAAAAAATAAGTAATTTAAGTTAGATGGGTACTCCAAATTTTTTCCCATAGATTTTCTTTATTTTCGCAGGAAAGTTTCCTTATTATATAAGAATTGAAATAAAAAATAAAAAAGGGGGTCACCGCGCTTGTTTTTAAAATAACTGATATCAAAATAATCGAATATTCCTAATGAATATGTATACGGAAAAAGGGGTATTCTGTTATTTTCTTTTAAACTATTCCATAGATTTCTCTCTACTTTACTCATATGTTAACCCTTTTAACATACTTTCAAAAATATAAAGAAAAATGGGTGTCACCGACTTTGTTTTCCTTATAATTTGTAAAATGTGAATTTTCATAGTGATATCTTTATAAAATATTTTGATCAGATTATCTCCCTTTTTTCAAATATCCTCTTCCAAATTATTTAATTATCAAATTACCATTCCTAATCTTATTAGATAAATACATGTAAAATCAAGTCAATAAAGGTCCTTTGCTTTTTTTGTCACTGATATTATATTGATTGATGTAAGGTATTACAAATGAAAATATTTGCTTATTCAAAAAGCAAATAATACCACAACAGTATAAATAACAAATTCAAAATGGCGAAAGACTACCGATCTACCTTAAGTTAAAAAAAGATAGGTTACCAATGTCATTTTTGAGATACAATTTTAAAAATAAAATAGTGGGAATCAGATCTCCTCTGCATTTTTCATATGTTTAACATAAGCAATGTTTATCCAGTTTATATGTTTATATGACAAAATAGTCCGAAAATCTGTCAAAAATACACAAACATGACCAGCCAACATCCTTAACTCAGAACTCAGAACTCAGTTTTCGTATAGGTGGCGATTGAAGGTGTGTATATGAAAAGGATGCTACTGTATTCTAAACGACCGCCATGTCCATTCTATGGATCCTCTGTAAAAGTGATTACACTAACTAACTGCCATTGGAACGCATCTAATTTTGAACACACAACACGACATTAAGAACAACAACTAATAAAGAATCAAATCAAAAATATAAAAATAAAACTACCTGATGTATACACATGTAGTTAGTTCAAATAGTATACAATATTGTCCCTGTGCGGAGGTCCATACCCATTTTTATAGACATGTAGACCAGTATTCATCGTGACCATCTGTCGAGTTGAATATCTGTTTTTCCAGGTCAATAAAAACCGTATTCACTGATGCGAAAGACCATGATTGTTTTATTATATAGTTTCAATGGATTTTGACGACATTGAGTAAATATCACTCCAGCCGGTGAATGCGTTTTTTATTCACCTCTTATGATTTAGTTGCAAATATATTTTAAAACCAAAATAACTATATAATAATATAATTTATTTTTCGTTATTCTACTCCTGACCTCGGCGTTTCAGCCCAAATTAAACCAATATTATAATTCAATATAATAAGCTCTGGATATGTTGTTTTCATTTTCGGGCTACATGAACAGAACATTGACCCTTGTACAAGCGAGACAACTCTGCTCGAGAAGTAAGATCTCCGAAGAAATGAATGGTGAAATTGTAAAACTTTTAAAGATAGAATTTAAGATCTTTTAGTATACATGCTTTTCCTAATTGTGTCTGCTACAACAGACTGTAGAGTAGCGGTATAATTACGACAGTTTTGAAACATGATAAACGTAATGAAATATGAATGAAACAACGGCAGTAGAATACCGAAGGAACAAAGGAGGGAAATCCACAAAAATCGAAGTCCAAAGACATGGCCAAAACGAGAACACAGAAAACAATGGCACCAGACACAAAACAATGACGTTAGACGACACAAAGCACAAAGATAGAAATCACAACGTTCAAAACAAATGTTCAATTTTTAACCGAAACGGTCAAAGCGAATAATGCGATGCCAGGTAAGAATAGGATCATAATAGGAACTCAATGAGCATGATAAATCACCTATGTATAT
Source organism: Modiolus philippinarum (assembly GCA_002080025.1). Classification (NCBI taxonomy): domain Eukaryota; kingdom Metazoa; phylum Mollusca; class Bivalvia; order Mytilida; family Modiolidae; genus Modiolus; species Modiolus philippinarum. The sequence continues at coordinate 112,813 of MJUU01006074.1, read as the reverse complement.
AATATTTGTAAAAATGCCATTATGAATGTCATATTGACTTGCATTAATTAAAGCACAAATTTACTTTCAATACTGATGGCCCTGGAAAATAATAAGTTTTGTTTAACATACACCTAGACCATGATTAATCTTCATATAGATGTATCTTCGGACGGAGCATTCACAATAAAATTGTTGTTATCACCAACTTGTATAACAATGGTACTTGCTGTTACATTCTCAACTGAAATAAAACATGAAATGGACGAATAAATGAATTGTTTATGAATATATTATGAAAAATGGACCGAGAAAAAATTGCTGCAATCTACAAAATAACACCCAGGGAAACAGTGGTATGAATATACAAACAACAGCAAAGTGGTAGCGAATTGATTTTATATATATAAGCTAGTCTTCTGGTTAGATTCCTAGTAAAATGAACACTGTATTGTCATATCAAGACATATCTAATTCATATACTAGTATACATTGTCCATTGTGCAGAAGAAATGATCTTGGACGTAATACCATTAGAACAAAAATAATCAGGAATATTAAACACTGAACGTGCTTTAGCAATATAATAGTGTAGCATGATACATAATAACGTCACATTGGGGAACGTCTGACAAATATATAGTAAAAAAGAAAAGCTTTATTTCCATTTTAAGACATATATTGAAGCAAGTTTTTCTCTTATATGCGAACACAGAAAAAATCCCTAAATATTCATTTGTTACTTACGTATGTGATCTTGTTTATAATCTTGTTGTGTGTTCTGCACAGCGGCATCTTCATTTGTCACTGTAAGAAACAATTCAAATTATATAAGTTTAGAAGATTATTATAAAATACCATAATTATAACATATATAACTGTTGTTAAAAATAAAATGACAACATTTTCAGTCAACAAATATATAGTTTGTTTAAAATTACTTTTGCATACATATATATAGTATGTTTAAATTTACTTTTGCTTTTAATATATTTGCTATGGTTTGGAAGATATAACTATGTATTGCATATTTAAATGTTGTTAGCAATTGACAGCACAAAAAGAGTAACCCCAATTCTATTAAGAAACCAAGGGATATGACAGACTACTTCCTTTATCTTTGTTGGCCGTTTCGTCTTTTCACTATTACAATAAGAATGTAAGTTACGTCCCAGTTTTTCTGGATTTTTTTTTATCAGCTTCTGACATTTTTTAACAACATTTCCATAAAATCGAGGATGAGAAATGTCCTTGGTAATTAGCTGTTTGCGAGTCACGTCTTATCTAGATATCAAATGATATCAAATGCTATTCTTCTGTAAAACTTCTTAAAAGTATTTAATACTTTTAAGTAGTAAGATGCCTCTGCTGATGGACTGTTAGTCCCTGAGGGTATTCACCAACCCAGTAGTCAGTACTTCGGTGCTTAACCGAAAACCGATTTTATTGAAACTTGTATCTAAATTTTACAAAATTTTATTTAAAATTAAGGAGTATATACCTCATGCATAGCTAGATGTCCTAAGCTGAATTCTGGATTTTCTATTTAGATCATTTTGGTTATTTGTTCTCTATCAACTCTTACGAGTTTTTGGTTAATGGACTGATGAGACATAAGTTGTCGAAATGCGCATATGCAGAAAATAAGTAAACATTGTTATTTATGAAATCTGTAACCTTGTTGCAAAAGTTTCGAGGTGAGAGAAAGGTAACGCCCATTAAAATCGTCAAGGGAAGAAACAAACGAATCGTAAAAGTTTATATATATACACTACGTAAGATGGAGCTAGGGGAACGGCGCCGTAAGAAAAGGGGAAATAAGTAACAGTGAAATCGAAATCTTCCCTATTATCATAAATTTAAGTGTTTATTTTACCACAGTCAATGATGATACTTACATCCAGACAGGGGCAGTATTTAGAATTATTGTTTGTTTTATCAAGTTTCAGATGTTGTGGGTAAATGATGTCGATATAATCTAAAAACTGGAGATTGTCAATAGAAGGATATCGTCAATGTACTTCGATTCCGGTTTTTTAGTAGGTTTCGTCTCGATACAACAATCTAATATATCCAATTATCATTTTGCTTGAAACAGGTGTACAATATAACAAAATTTACTTTTTATTGTGCCAACTGTGTATTTTTGTACTTTGTAATCACGAACCCTGATGGTATTCACCAGTCCAGTAGTCACTCCTGTCTGACATGAAAATTGTACTGGCGTTTTATAGAAAATTACTTTTTTAAACATATTTGTAAACCCTGCCCTTATACTGTGGCTTCATGTTAGTCGATGGATGTCCTTGGTACCGGATTTTTATATGTTTGACACTGAGTATTCTTTCTGTTTTTTTGTTTTAAATCTGGCTGTCCATTTGATTGTAATGCTGCTGACGAAAGCCTAATCTATGAATTTACTGTTTATTATCCAAAATGGGTATTTTCATATATTGGAAGATAATACACCTAGAAGATTCCTAGAGTTCTTGCATCTACGTCTCTGTTTTTTATATTTAATGTATGCTTTAATTTTTCAATGTAGATCGAGCCTAATAAAAATCCTGGACAGAATTTTCTTTCTTTAAGATATACGAAGTTCTCTATTGACTTGAAAAACCTGTAGTTTAGGAAATAGAAATATTTTTTGGGAAAATGGAGCTTAATTAAAATGACGTTGGATATTTGTGAATTTATTACGTCACAATCTAATGAACGATAGAACGAAATTGAAGTCATTTCCACATCTGAATCGTGTTTCATAATGAGCGAATGCATCGTTAATGACTTTCAGTCTACCTTAACCTCCTGTTCAGATATAACACCCTTGAACCTTTCTAGCTGGGTTTAAAATATTATCTGAATTTCTTGTATTTCATACATTATCAATATCCTTAAAACAAAGTTTATCTCTGGCATATCCCTAAAATCAAACGGGCAAATAATCTACAATCCTGAAACCCCTAGACAAGTCTTACCCTTGGTTTTTTGTGTTCATTTGTCAGCAAATATGTTACAGTAGAAGTGTAGAACATAATAACTGAAGTGTCAGTTAATATGTAAAATTACTTAACTTAATAGAAATATATAATTCCTAGTTCTCCCAGGATTCACGATGATGAAATTTAACAATTCTTTTTGACACTTACAGATTTTGACTGTATTTTTGCAACAGTACTCAAATCAATAGTTAAAACAACTATGAAAATACACAAGTCTAGACATGTAATCGGACATAACTTTGAAAGATAAAAAGCTTAATTCTTTGCTAATTTTATTGTTACATATATATTGATGTACATTCCTTTATTTTTGCTCTTTTAGCTCTATCATGTTTTGCGGTTTTTTACCTTCGCAGTTTTGTTCTCTCTGCACTTTAGGAACACAACTTGTTGAAGTGACAAAATATATTGTAACTATTTTAATGTCGATTCTACATAAATGAATAACTAATAACATTTTTTTATAATTGTTTTTTGTCTAAACATAGATGTTTTATTCCGTTATGCGTCCATTGTACCAGTGAATCAATAAAAATCTTAATATTACTCTTATTCTTGTATTGCTGCATTTTCATTCGCCTTGTGTTTTTCATGGTTTATGTTCACATAATAAAACTGCAATATATCTGTTTAGTAAAATTCGTTTAAAACTAAGGAGTACCTCCCTCGAGTATAGCTCTTTCCTCGGAAGATTTTGGCTTTATATTTATATCCTATTGGTATTTTTTCTCTATCGGCTTTTACACATATTTCGGTTAATTGACTTCCAAATGTTTTCATTTGATATGCACACTGAAGAGACATTACTTGTCGAAATAGCCATATGCAGAAACAAAATTCATAAGTAAATATAACACATGCATAAAATTTACACCGTAATATTTTGTCCGCTGAAGTGCCAAGCGATTTTCTCGACAGCTTAACGCATTTTTCCATTGGCCAAATTATCATGCACATCTCAACGACACGGACACTATTGGTAGTTTGGTGCTTGTTTTAAGTTGAATTTGATTTAAAAAAAAACTAGCAACAAGTGAAAACAACAGGGATTCAAAATATATATTGCGATTTTACCACGGGTTTGGACACAAAGCGTATTAAAGACGTCATACTAGTTTTAGCATTCTTGGTAACATTGTAAATAATATGGTCAGACAATAAGAATAATTTTCTGGAGCAAAAACCAGGCATTACACCTAAATCATTGGCATTAAGCCTAATGCCAAATTCATTTTAGGTTTTAGTTTTAACTTCATGACTAGGATTTAAGCTTAATACCTAATTTCACCTATTGCCGCTAACATATACAAATAACCGGATTAAACAATTTAGATTACTTCAATATTCATTGGCCGATGTTTATATTAAATTTTTGTTTCTACAAAGAAATTGTTATAACAGAATGTATTTTATATAAAAATATAAGAAGAATTTTTTGTTCTAGTTTAGAGAAACTCTGTGCTAACTTAAGTGAAGTGAATGACCGTTCAAAATTTACTTGGATTTTTTCAAATGAGAACTCAGATGTTCTAGACCTTCTTGGAACTTATATCCAAGAGTGTCTTGAGATTAGACGGCAACATGGCTGACTGTTTATATATATATATATATATATATATATATATATATATATATATATATATATATATATATATATATATATATATCGGCAAACGAATACCGAAGCAAGAACGAGGAAAGGGGAAATTCCAAAATCATAAATCCAAAATCACGGCAATTCAAAGCAAGACGAATTGAGACAGTATGACAAAAACACAACAACCAAACAAAAATAAACAAAAACGTCACAAAACTAAAGCATAGCAGTGTGAACCCCTATAAAAACTGAGGTATGATCAGGTGCTCCGGAAGGGTAAGCATGATCTGCTCCACGCGTGGCACCCGTCACACTGCCAGTGAAAAGTCCGATTTTGTCACAGTCGGTGTTAGTCAGTCCGGTAACAAACCCTGGGTCTACCCAAAGATGTATGTTCTCATTTGTGAAACAGAACATTGTAACGGTCTGTCAAATCGTGGTGACGACCGTAAAACTTCTGAAGTGACAATTGCAACAGTGACTGAACATACCCTTGATGGACAGTAACTTCGCTCTAATGACAAAATCGCTGTACAAACTACAGGCACGGCAATAGCGAATGAGTTGTGAAATGTACACACCATATGCCGGAGAAGTGGGAATATTACTGCTCAAAAACGGGAAGTTCACTATTAGAAAGTCGAAATATATATATATATTATTCCTGCTTGGCTCTGGCCTGACCGTTGAAAATAATGGTAATATTATTATACATATATATATGTTCTCGTGTTCCTTGTCTAATTTTGTTTGTATGTGTATCTGAAATGAAAGATAATCATTGTATGAAATTTATATGCCCCTTGTGGGACCATTAATTGGAATAAACAATCTTAATCTTATAATCTTATACTCACAGAGTGGATGTGAAGCTGTATTTACACTGCCACCATCAATATCAACATTGTTCGTATATTTCTTCTTTACTGAATTTACAGACGACATTGGTGTGCCAGTGGTTGTCGTGTCAACATCCAATGAACTATCACGCCATCCTCGTCTCTTTATAAAACCGAGACAAATGTATATTATTCCTCCCGCAATGAAAAGAACAATGATTAAAATGACAACAATAATTATTTGTGACCCCTGGACTGTTGGTCCATGACCGATAGCAATAACTGTCGCCAATGTAGGGTGTTTGTTTATATCCGGCTCCTCTTCTGTCGTTGTGGATGGTTCGTTCTTTACTACCAAAAAAGGGTAACATATTTAATGTCTCGTACATACATTTAAGGCTCAAATAACAAAATTTTGTTTTAGACGAAATAAATAAATTGCAAACCATTATAAACTAAACTCATGCAGTGTGTACCACTGCAGATATATTTATCAAAAGTTCACAGAATCTGTAAAAAGAATGTTCTTACCATACGGCTTTTTAATATACCAGAAAATAACCAAATATTGTGTCATCTTATTTATACCATACGGCTTTATAATATAGTAGAAAATAACCAAATATTGTGTCATCTTATTTAGGAGGGATCCATTTGATTGTCATTAATGCATTATGCAACAAAATATCGAAGTTGTTGTGAATTTTGTTTCTGTATATGGCAATTTCAACGAGTTATATCTCTTCAGTGCGGATCAAATCAAAACATTTGGAAATCAATAAATCCAAAATACATTTTAAGCTGATAGAGAACAATTACATAGGATCTAAAAAGAAAAGTCAACAATGGGTTTAGTTTACTGGACTGGGTTGCACAAACGACATTTTAAGTTAAGACATTTAAATTTTAAGTATAAATTAAATCCTTAACAAATTCAACCAAATTAATTTACACTTAAAATTTAAACGTCAATTAACTTTAATTGACGTTTGTGCATCCCAGTCCAGATTTCTATATAAATTCTTTTGTTGATAACGATAACATGCATCGCATTAACAAAATGATAGTGAAACACTTACAACATCGGTATGTATCAATGAAATTGTTTAAATTATAAAAGGCTTTGGGACAGGAAGGATTTAAGACTCAAATTTGTGTCCTGTCACAAATATGTTTTCATCCGCTTATCCGTTCCCGTTGACCGACGCAACAAACATCTATAACTGTCCTTTTTCCCGCAAATCCGTGTTCTTTCCCCGCAATTGAGTCTGTGTCCACTTCCTCGCAAATCTATGTATACTTTGCATGTTTTAAAACAATGATATTGTTGACATAAAAATGTTGGTAGCGAGAATTAAACAATGAATCAATTATGCTTCAATAAATTGTTTTCCCGTTCAACCATTTGTTTGGTTTTGTTAACGAAAATGTTGTAGCACAGATTATAAATCTTTATAACTTTCTTTGACAATTATTTTACTGACCTTAAATTAATCAAGATATAAAAATGAATTTTATCCCGAAGACACATTAAGAAGGACACAGATTTGAGGTTTTTCAATAAGACATAGATTGGCATATGGAGATGTCATGGGATATACTTTGAAAACAATGTTATTGTTATACGTGAAACGGGACACTGATTTTCGAAATGACATAGCGACATGACACAGATTTGAGTTGTATATATATATCATACTTTAATTTCTGGAGGGGATTGGACCAACCTTTGTGTTCTAGTTGAATCAGTAAATTCATCTTATCCTAAATAAACTAACAAAAAATGTAAATGTACCAATGTCATTTTTTTTACAAAATATATTTCATACAAAAGCATTTTTCAGCTAATAGTAAGACTAGACTATATATCAAGTGAGAATACTAATTTGGAGAGTCATTCCAAAATCATTTATTAATTTTTCTTTAAGAACTGGCTAAAATACCATTCTTGAATAACTTTGTGCCAATAGAAGGAATTATAATTGTCAATTTACTCCATTTCATTCTTATTTAACAAAAATTTCATATAGTAACATTTACATACCACAGGTAAGTCCATCATCATTGGTGTATCTGGTGTATGAAATAAATAAATAAATATATTATTATGTAGTTAGAAAAAAGAAGGGAAACGGGGAATGTGTCAAAGAGACAACGACCCAAAGGGGAGTAATAACAACTCAAAGTTGCATTAATTTCACTATATATTTGCAACGAAATCATTTAAGCTGAAAAAATAAAACTTATTCACTTTCTGGCGTAGTATTTACTCTATGACGTCATAATGAATAAAACAAATATGGTCTTTTGTATCGTTCAATACGGCTTTTTTATTGATCTCGAAACAGATATTTACCTCTACCTAATTGTATACTATTTTTTTTCTGGATAAATTTTCACCCGATGGAATAACTAAATACCACTATGAACACGTTACTGTAAAACTTGTTTCTGTAGATGGCCATTTTGACAAATAATGTCTCTTCAGTGAATATCAAATCAAAAAGGTGAATAACTAAGTCCGCTCTAAAGGAAGTATGATCATCTGAAAGATGGGTTTGTTCTGTCCATGAGTTGCTTTCCATTGCATAAATGTGTAGAAAAGAAATGGGAACACTATTTAATTAGCTAATGGACTATAGCATGAAGTAGAATTTCAGTAAGGGACAATCTTTAACCATAGGATATCAAATTTATCTCTATTGGAAATTGGCATTCGACCATTTGCTTATGTAAGCGGTAGTCATACCAACTAGTTCTATGTAATCGCAGTATTTGCGAAGCTTATTTCATAGTTATATTATGAATGAAGACAATTTAGCATCCAACGTAAACCACGAAAAAGGTCAGATTTCTTTAATGATTGACATTTAGCAGTTATACACTAGTTAAAGATTTTGTTGTATAGATCTTTCTATTACAGTAATACCAATCTTATTTCCATGATTGTAAAAATGATGATTCCTTCGTGCACGTTATATAATCCACTTACCAGTGTTGAGGGGGTCATTTTGGTTAAAAGCATTATACAATATTAATGCAATATAAATGAATAATGATACACATATACTTATCTAACTGCATCCCCGTGAACCAAACTGGGTGGAAAATTAAAATGGACGAGTGTTCCAAGTAAACAATTTTTCATTTTCGAACAATTTTGCTAAGGGAGAACTCTTACCTGTTATATGTGATTATTTTATTTAATGAAGATCCACTTATGATTTTAATATGAAGAAGAGAGTTGTTCTATTAGGTACATGTAGATACGTCCCCCAGTGGACTATTTGTGCCTGAAGGTATTTACAACCCAGTAGTCAGTATTTCGGCGCTGGCCCCAAAACAGATTTTATTTGGAAAATAACAAAGACTTGAGTTTTGTAAATTACGGTACGTTTATTCCTGGTGAAAAGCTCTGTACTATCTGATTTTGGCTTTACATCAAGATCATATCATTTTTGTGTTATTTTTCTTCCATTTTTTAAATTTTATTTGCACTGAAGAGATATAAGATTTCGAAATCGCCATCTGGGGAAGCTAAATTTACAGAAACTTCGGTAATTAGTAACTTTCTCTATTCTGTAAAAAATATTTATCATGTTTTGTGCTCAATCACTTATATATCCGTTAATTTTCTTTTTCATAACTTTGCATAATGCAATAAATAATCACAGTCTACCATGTTGCATTTACAAAAGTGATGAGGACCTGACGCTGTAACTTTTCATCGAAGTATACACACCCTTCAAAGCAGCCTCCACATACTGCGTTGTTAGTAGGGGTACATTTACGAATCTCTATCTCATTTTGCAGGCCACAATCATTACATTTGACACACTGATAATGTGTCAATGCTGTAGCAAAGAATCCCTTTTTACAAACACATGGATAACAATTCAACGCTCCAAACCATTTATCCACTTTTACATCCTGTAAGAAATGTAGTGTTTTTAATATAATATTTTTGTATAAAGATTCCATAAAAACAAAAGAAAGCTCGAAATTTGCATTTATGACAAATACATATTCACAAAATGTATTTATTGTGTTGCATTGTAGAGCAAATAACAAAATACCTTAGTTACTCTGAATTTAATTTCTGCATATGGCCATTTCGACAATTAATGTGTCTTCAAGGAAGATCAAATCAATACATTTGGAAATCCATGTCTAAAAAATGATTGAGAAAAGGTCACCAGAAAGCACTGCTGAGTCAAATTCTTTTTAACAGTGGGAATATAATCAATAAAATATCTTCAGTTAAAAAATCAAAAAATATCTGGTAGATCATACCATAAGGTCCTTATTGTCTCTCCATTTCTAACGATACGCATTATCAAACATTCTAAGACATGTATCCAATTCTGTAATCAGCCGGTTTCATTGATCAAGCTCTGGATTGTACACTAACATTTTCTAGCAGAAAAGACCTCCACTACACACATTTCATTCCTGCTTTTGACCATCCAGAATTCAAACGTGTACTTTTTTATCGATAATAATTACCAAAAATCTTGAGTAAATATTCTGGACATCTTGAACATTTATGAAAAAAATCATGATATGTGATCTGATCTCATGGGAGAACTCTTTCTTGTTATTTAACTTTTTCTCAGGACGTTTTAACTTATCTTGTTAGGGGAGTTTAAGGGAAAGAGGAAGCAAATATGATATGCATTGCTACATTTTTCGAGAGGACAATTCATCAGTCCATATTGTGACTGGGTTTGCAGTTATACTGTATTAATTTCACTTTATAGAAAACAAATAAATCACCCTTCAAGCAAAGAGAGAGAAAACCTTAATGAAAGTTGCATAAGTTAGAATAATGCAAAACAATATATCTGGTGTAGTTACGTACAACAGACGTATATGAGTGGCCGTTCATGTCATTGGAGATGTATTTTGGCGCGTAAACAGAAGTATATTGCTACTTTTACGCGTTAATACAGATAAATAGCGCGAAAAGTGTACTAAACTGCGCGCAATAAGTAATTTATAGCTTGCTATAATTTCTTATATAGAACCGTCTGTACTAACAGCCACACGAATTTAAATGGCGCGTAATTTTATTTAATGTCGCGCGCAAATTTTTACTTGATGTACTTTACTGTTTGACCAATCAAAAGGGGTGTTTTATGCCATGAATCTGATTCTTGAATACCCAGATATTCCGATTGTAATTCTTGTGGCAGGATTACTCATGACACGGGCAAGAATTCATGAGCTTTAAAAGCGTATATTTAAAAATTTAATAATCCGCGCAAATTTTTAATGGAAGCATATGGCGCGCAATTAATCCTATATTGCGCGCAAGCTGAATAAATAGCGTGCTATAATGTCTGATATATAGCAGGCTGTATTTACAGCTGAACGAGTTTACATAGTGTGTGAATAAATGCAATATTGCAGGCAAATTTCTAACTTTTGCGCGTAAATACAAACAAATAGCACGCAAATAATCCTAAATTGTGCGCAAGTAGAATAAATAGCGTGCAATAAGTTCTAACATACAACCGTCGACATGAAGAACTGAATGAACGAGATAAAATAGCTTGTAAATAAATTCAAATTCAAAACTTTTGCGCGTAAATGCAAGCAAAAAGCGCGCAAATATTTTTTTTTACTGCGCACAAGTTGAATAAATAGCGTGCAATGCTTTCTGATAAACAACGGTCTATATGACAGCTGAACGAGTTAAAATAGCATGTAAATAAATTTAATATCTCGCGCAAATTTTTAACTTTTACGCGTAAATGGAAGCAAAAAGCGCGCAAATTATCCTATATTGCGCGCGAGCTGTATAAATAGCGTGCTATAATTTCTGATATATAGCGGTCTGTATTAACAGCTGCACGAGTTTATAAAGCGTGTAAATAAATACAATATCGCGCGCAAATTTTTTACTTTTACGCGTAAATACAAACAAATAGCGAGCAAATAATCCTTAATTGCTTTGCAAGTTGAATAAATACAATGTAGCGTGCAATAATATCTGATATACAACTGTCTATATGAACAGCTGAACGAGTTAAAATAGCATGTAAATAAAGATATGAATTAAACAAAAGCAGTGATCAAGAAAGAAAGAAAGAAAACCGCCACTGAGAAATAAAAAAGAATAAGTTTCGAATTAACACTAATTTTCATTGGCAACAATCTGACGAATGCAAATATGATAGTCTGCACAGTAATACTAAATGCTGTTCAAAACAACTCTTCATATATCTGAAATAATATGAAGTTTACACTGAAAAGATAATTGTAAGCCAAAAAAAGATCAATACAATGTTTTTTTTTGCAAAATATGCTTAAAAAGGCGACCAAGAATCATTTTTAAGTAACCTGGTTCAAAATTCGAATAAGTGATCGAAACACAAGGCGGTCAGGAATTGGGGTTCTTGGATTGGATATGCCTCTTTTTCTTAAAGCATATTGCCAGTCGCCATTTTTGTTGTGTCTATTCAAAAGTATGCAAAATTCCAATGATCAATGATACAGACGCTCTCATTGAACGATTAGGCGATAATGTAAAAAAGTCGCGCGTAAAAGAATAGTATATCAAAGTTTATATGCATATATACTATGCATATGTGATTTACATTAATGACGCGCAAAAAGTGCAAATTTGCGTGCTAATTGTTAGTATTCACGTAAAGGGTAGACAATTACGCGCAAATTATATTTACGCGTACAAATATACCGCCAGTGACACGAATGGCCATTTATAGACGTATTTCTGACACCATGTTCATTACACTGACAGTTATTACATCTGTGCCTGTGTCAGGATCATACGCTTTTTCCCTAATTAACAATAACATGTATAACATTCTGATGTACTGGCCTTCACATTTATATATGATACTTACCACAGAAGTGTTTCTGACACCATGTTCATTACACTGACAGTTAACACATCTTCCTGTATCAGAATCATGCGCCTTCTTCCCTAATTTGCAATAACATGGATAACATTCTAATGCTCCATAAACATTGCTGACTTTCAGTTTCTAAAACAAAATTGGAATTTATGATTAGGAACCATTGAAAATAATCATGACAATTAATATGTGTAAATATTCAATATCCTATATTTTGGGATAATTTTAAGTACAAGAATAGGTAAAAAATGTTTAAAATCAACAGTTAAGCATAATTATGTAAATCATTTGTACTTTGAAATGTAGTCACATTGTCTTTGATAATAAGACGGGCTTGTTGATACTTATCTGCCTTTTATGAACGGCGGTTGACACCTTGCATGTATTTTGTATTGATAGTACTGTACATATATTGTTTTAGAAACTCCCTCATTAATGAAAGGAAGATAACAGGAAACACCTACAATGGCCGAACATTACAATCACACGCCACAATCAACCAGGGAACCGCACAAGAAAAACAATAAAATGACAAAAGACAAACATAGATAACGATAGGACTCGGGATAGCCAGACTTGGTACCGGCACTGGCAACAGCCAGCGGTAGGGTTAAACCGGTTTATGAGTACCCAAACCTCCCCTTTCTTTATCCCGTTTCCCTATAGTAAAATAAACATACAAAAACCCAATACAGGTAGACCACTAACTCTAAGACCACAATCTTGAAAAGGAAAGAATAGACAAAACGTAATTTAGAAAGATGGGTCGAGGAGTGCTCGCCGCTAAACTGCCGGCTAGCTCAAGGAGCCAAGCCTGCTGGTAAAACACTATTGCACTACGGAATAATAATCAAATTCAATACTTCCCGAAGGGTTTGGTAAAGAATCATCAATGATTTCAGTAGACATCGGCAGTATCAGTGAGAGGCCATATAATTGTAAAATCTTTGGGTCATTGGATCCCAAAGCCAATTTAACGGAATCATGAAGAATATCCGGTCGATGTCCACTATTACGTAAAGAATGTAAGTTACGTCCTAGTTTTTTTCTGGATTGTTTATCATTTTTTTTTACGTTTTTAACAACATTTCCGTAAAAACGAGGGTGAGAAATGCCCTTACTAATAAGCTTTATAAGCATGCATTGATTTTGTTTTGATCGATATTTTTAACTGGTGGCTGTTAACAAAATTAAATAGACCAAAATTAAATCAGTAGTTTAATTGGTTCACCGTCTGATGAACAGAGGCTAACTCTTGAGGGAAATGATTGGACATCCATGGAGTTTGCCGTCATAATATCGTGAGGTTTTCCTTTTAACTTTTGAGACTTCCAGTTGTATACACAAGGTACTACATTGTTTTACATCAGAACACCTGAATAATGTCCCAAGTTATTAGCACTTAGTAATAATGTTAGCTTTTAACCTCTTGCTTTCTTCTATTCTGTGACAAAATATTTGTCACGCCTATTGTTTTATGATGACTCCACAGATTTACAACATTTGTATTATTAACATTACTATGCAATTGATCATTTCATTGATCATTGGTTTTGAATTTTGCGTTTTTTTTTTATTTCTGTGCTTTGTAGTTGTCCAAAGTTATTGTTTCCTGTGTTCTCGTTTTTGCCATTTCTTCGATTTTTGTAAATTCGACACGTTTGTCCATTCGGTATAACTACAGAAGTGTACACGATTTAAGAAATGGGAAAGGGAAGAAAAACCGACGGGATTTCGGGAAGGGGACCTTATCGAGACAACCATAAACCATAAACCACAAACATCTCTCATTGACCATAGTAAAAAAAACCCGACATTTTCTACCAATATAAATGGTTAACTTAATAGTATTCTAAAACACTTGCATAATTTAAAAAGTTTTTTGCTTTTTTACAGCGAGGACACCTTCTGCATTTTCCTGTATCGAAGTGGTAATACTGTATGCCTTTTTCACACCTAGACCAACCGATATCAGATGTCACTGTTGTATCGTCGAACTGGGCTGATGACTTTACTAACAGGAGAAAAATCTGCAAACCCAATATCAACTTCATCTATTGTTGGTGACCTGCAAGTAATGTAACAATATACTAGACAAATAGAACTCACAGTACACATGGTTGTCCCTGACAAAATACGACAGAAGCAGTCCCTATAAGACCCCTTTCACGCTTTCTAGGATGATAGGTAAGAAACAGACATCTAATAATGATTTAATTGCAATTTTTCTGCCCAGATTTGGGCACAGTTTGATTAGTTTTAATAAATCCATGTCTATGTCTATGTGTTTTATGAATATCACACATAACTGCCTTCCTGTGGCATGTATTATATATATAAAAAATAACTAAATACCGAAGTTAATTGTGATGACAAAAAAATCTTTTTGATAGATATATCTTTGAAGCAATAATACTACAAAAAGGTAGCAGACCCATATTGACATTAATCAATTTGTTTTCATATAAAACATAGGAGAAATAAATAACATATCGTACTGATTGTGGAAAGTTGTATAATTTGATTCTGTGTTTGCAGGAGAATGGTCACAAATATAAAATTAAACATACAAAGATGGTAAGATAAATGATACAATATTTTGTGTTCTTATCAAAAATGCAGAAAAGGCTTAGTTGACCTGTTTATTATTCACGAAACGGCAAAAAGCTACAGATAAGAACGTAAATAAGATATTTCAGGAGCACTGGTTCCGATACTGTGTTTCTGTTCTAGATTCTTAACTTAAATTTAACAAAATTTTGTTTATAGCTCAAGCTCCTAACTGATTTTGATCCTAAAAGTAATTTGTTCTCTGTCCAGCTTTAACACATGTTGCAGTATATGGATTTTCATTGTTTTGATTTGATCTGTAGAGACATATAGATTGTCGAAATGAGCATATGCAGAAACGTAAACAAACATTATTATACTTGCAAAGTGTTCTTACAATCACTGTCATCTTTTGCTCGACTTTGCAAGTATATTAATGTTTGTTTACGATCCCACATCCATGACCGGAAATGACATGGATGTAGCGTTGTTCGACAATTAGCAAACAATTTTGCTCAAACCGGTGCTAGAGGCCGTCTTAACTTACATGGGGTTTGAGCAAAGGTAATTGTTGAATGCCTCATGCTGACTTTAAGATGAAGAACAATAAATGCGTTGTTCCTTTGCTTGGTTCTTCGATGTATGTGTTGAGACTTTGTATCAGGTACATTTACTCCATATCCTTTCATTATATATGACTTAATTGTAATGCAACATTAAGAACTATCAAAATGCATCTGTGAACTAAAGCTCATCTATGTCCCGTAGTGCAAAAATCAACATGGAACTGTCCTTTGTGACGGGCGGACAAATAAGCAAATGTTACATTCCATGCATCTCCAACGTTTTGCGAGGGAATAGACCATATCCGAGTTCTGGTATTCAGATTCACCAGTTGTTGTTTGTCCGCCCTACGTCACAAACGTGTCCGCCCCATGTGACCAACTACATGACGTTTTAGGCTCTATGACGTGACGTTTTCTATACTGTGACGTATTGAAAAGTAGTCTGGTAAATCCTAATACCATATATCGGATATAGTCTATTATAAAAAATCGTCTCATTTTTCATACAATTTGCAGAACATTTCTGGGGCTTGTTAAGGGGGGTCCCAATATCCCGTATCCCAGTAAGTCTCGACGAAAATATCCCTTTGAAAATTTAAGATATCCTATTAATTATCGAAATATCCCGTTTTCTGTAGTCAAAATATCCCATATCCCAGTACTTTTTGTCTCAAATTTCTCGCATTTCTGTACGTGTGTGACACAAGAATCCAGTGTGAGATACCCATGTGAGATTCATGCTTCTTGCGTAACTGGTGGTTTACAGTGGGAGATGACCCATGTGAGATCGATGCACGCGACCTCATCTCACACCGGTAAATGACCAACCAGACGTGTTGATTTTTGTGATACAACAATCGTAACCATGACTAAACGTCATAAAACACCTGACGTCATAATGTGAGGAACACTCAAATGGCGACANTTTTCTCACATTTCTGTACGTGTGTGACACAAGAATCCAGTGTGAGATACCCATGTGAGATTCATGCTTCTTCCGTAACTGGTGGTTTACAGTGGGAGATGACCCATGTGAGATCGATGCACGCGACCTCATGTGTTGATTTTTGTGATACAACAATCGTAACCATGACTAAACGTCATAAAACACCTGACGTCATAATGTGAGGAACACTCAATAGCGACAACGTTGTTCAAACGGTATAAGTTTCAAGATATTTCTGTTCATGTTTTACGGAAGAAATAGGAACTTGCATTCGGTCAAAATGAAAGATCGGGATATTTTTCACTCGTGTAAGAAATTCTACGTCTTTTCCTCTCGTTCCGCTACGCTCCACTCGAGAAAAGACGAAATTTCTTACACTTGTGAAAGATAGCCCGATCTTTAATCTGACCTTATGCAAGATCCTATNAATCTCACATCACATGACTACCCTTGACGAAACAATGCAAACAACGTCACGTCACAATATTGAAACGTCAGAAAAAATACAACTTCCCCGGAATGGTGCGGCAACGTCGAATTTTTACACCGCTTCATTTTAGAAACCCATGAATAACTACGCTTAAGATTCTAGTTCCGAGTTTTGTACTTTCAGTACAAAACCAAAACACATGCGATCTTTTCAATTATGCAATTTTGCTACGTGTTTCGGCGGCCATGTTTATTTTTTCTAATTTTTGGCAGAAAAATGTGAGAAAAATAATCAGTCTTGGTAAAAAATGTGAGACTGGACAATTAATGGGATATGGGATTATAATAATCAGTCATGGTCTCAAATGCGAGACAGGACAATTCCACCCTCGGGTTCACATTTTCTAACATCAGAAACTCGGCAAGCCTCGTTTCTGACTGGAAAATGTGAACCCTCGAGTGGAATTGTCCTGTCTCGCATTTGAGACCATGACTGATTATTATAATCCCATATCCCATTAACAAAATGGCAAATATCCCGTATCCCAATATACCCTAAACAAGCCTCATTTCTATTGTTGTAGATTCGAAATGTTTTGACAAGTGATCCATATATACAGGAAAATAAATGGTTCGTTATAAAAAACAAAAATAGACTTTACAGAAAATAGTATATGCAGATATGAACAAATGGTTAGGACACAAAGTATATCTTTTCTTCAGGATTAAGGTAGTGTTTGGGTAACATCCAGCGTATCCCACACATTAAACAAAATTATCAATGAACACTGTGAAAAAAATCAATATATATATTCACTACATTATTTACGTCTGTGTTTATCAGGGCATAAAGTCTAGTTATCGAACATGATAGTAAAGCATAATCCACACGCGGCGCCACATAACTATTAAGCCTAATTAAGTATGCTTTGGTCATGAAACAGGAAACATGTCTGAAAATGACAATTACATGTTACAATCTATCAGGAGAACTTCACATGAAAATCTTAAAAAGACAAACTAACAACAATAGGAACTCGGGACAACGGAATTGGTACGGCACTAGCAAACGCCTGCATAAGCATAAATCCGGTTTATAGGTACCCAAACCTCCCCTTTCTCTGTCCTGTTTCCCTATAGTATCATACGTACGTTTAAGAGGCTATCACTAATAAAATACCCAATATAGAATCTTGAAAGGAGAGAAAAATGACAATACGTAAATTTGAAAGATGGTCAAGGGGTGATCAGTGCCAATTTGCCCTTTAGCTCAAGGAGCCTAGTCTGTTGGTAAAACACTGTCACACTCTGGAAAAAAATGAAACTCAAAACTTCCCAAAGGGTTTGGTAAAGAACCATCATATACTTATATATACTAATTCACGAAATCCAATTAATTCCAATGATAGCAATGAATTCCTCTCAAATGGGTATTACGGCTTGTCTTGAACTTGCTATGGTGTATGATCAGAGCTTATTGTTGAAGGTCTCATGGTTACGTCAAGATGAAGATCAACAATACGGAACTTTTGAATCGTGTTCATCCGGAAAAAGTTCTATTTATATAAAAAAAAAAAAACAATACATCAATAAATTGAGAGGAATTCACTCATGAATGAACACTTTTGAGCTAAGGATGATTTATATTTAATCGATTTGTAACACTTCAGGTTAATTGTTTTTCGTCAATTAAATTTAGGTGAAGAATTGTTATATAGGGAGAATAGACGACTTTCCAGTTGGTGAATTTTCCCGTTAAATGTTGACGTCACAATATAGATTCTTCAACGTAACAATGTTAAGTGACGCCTTTGCGTCGATTGACCCCAGGTCAATTGGCGCAATTCATTCATAAAAAGAAATAGGAAAGTCATCTATTATAAATGCACTTCAATTTCATAAATTGTTTGTTTTTTATGAGGTATATATTTATTTCAATATGTTTACAAATCCAGTATTCCTTCTGAGGCGATTGTTTCTGCCTTCAATTACACAAGAGTTCCTATCTCGAAAGTCCCGTATATATAAAAGATGTATTCCATTGCTAGGTTTTAACATGTATTTGTAGAGACCTCGTTTCATGTGCATTTATTCCATATCCTTACCAATGAAAGGTAGGTCAATATTTTTTCAGGAATCTCGTAACTATCCAAGAGGCAACTCAGACAAAATATTTCAATTTCCAATGTCTACTCTAGAACCTAAGATCAGGACACTAACGCACTTTGAATGGAATCACGCATGCATGAAATGTAAGTCAAAATAACCCTACTTTTATCTTGTACCTCGTGCTATCCAAGACGCATCTGTTGTCAAAATATTATTTCTTTACCTGCACTAGTATCTAAGATATGGACTTTAAAGAAAACTTAATCCCGAGCCATTCGTGCATTTAAAGCAGGTCAAAGTCATATAGTTTTTAAAAAGGGCCGTGTGATCTCCCATCCGGACTCTAACGCAAATATTAACATGATTCACTCATCCATTAACTGTACTTTAAGTAAACCTAATTGTAATATATCACCAAGAACTATCAAAATGCATCTGTTGACCAAATTTCATCCTTCTATGACCTGTAGTTCAAATGCAACATGGACGTAAATTTTATGACAAAGGTCATATCCGATCTTCAAGTACGTAAGGCGAGGAGATTATAAAATCATCCAATTTTTCATAAAATTTTTAGAACATTTGTTTTGTTGTGGAGTAAAAATGTTTTGACAAGTGATGCTTTTTTTAAAGGAAAATACATGGTTCTTTATAAAACTATTTTTTTTTGTAATAAACAAAAAAGTCTTCATAGAAAATAATATGTACAACAGAATCAGAATATTTTATTACCAAATAAGGGCCCCAGGAGGGCATGATACATCAAACATTTATGATTGGTACAAGTACAATATTACAGAAAACAGTATAGACAATAAATAACAATTAACAAACAAAACAAACAAATTCTTTTTTCTGAGTCAAAGAGCCCATATAAGCATATGCAGTCCTGACCAAATAATTAAGACAGACAGTATATATTTTCTTGAAAATTAAGGTACTGCCTTCGGTAACCTATATAACACATTATCAATGAACAAACACTGTGAGAAAAAAATCAATAAGCGCATATATTTACTATAATATTTACGGATGTGCTTATCAGGGCGTAAAGTCTAGTTATTGAACGTGATAGTAAAACATAATCCACAAACCACATATCTATTAAGCCTAACTACGTGGTTTATGCAAATTAAATAAAAAGGAATAACGGGAAACATCTACAATGGCTAGAAATTACAATTACATACAGGAAAAACACAAAAAGATAAAACCGATAGGAACTAAGTACCGACACTAGCAAAAGCTAGCAGTAGGGTTAAACCGGTTTATGGGTATCCAAGCCCCCTTTCTCTGTCCTGTTCCCTATACATGTAGTAAAATAAATTAACATACGTTTAAGATAAATAAAATATCACTATCACTATCACTTATACAACCAAATATAGGTAGACTACTCTTTAAAGCAGAGAAAATTATAGTGCGTAATTTTGAAAGATGGGTCAAGGGGTGATCGCCGCTCATCCGCCGTCTAGCTCAAGGCGCCTAGTCTGCTGGTAAAACACTGTTGCACTACGGAAGAAAAATCAAACTCTGATGAAAACGTCCAGAAGGGTGGGTAAAGAGTCATCATATATTTCAGTAGACATCGGTATATAAAGTCTATAATTTCCATCGTGAGTAGGTTGGCAACTAATGGAACTAATGGAACGGTATCTGGCTAGATCTAGCATAAAATGTCATCTTCAGCAAACGGCAGTGACGTGCAGTGGGAGAGAAAGCTTTTTGTTTGACGTATTTTTGCATGGCACGTGATGTATGCAAAACGGGGGATCGACGTTTACGATGTTGACGCATCTCAAGATGTATGTGAAAATGGTAAGAGGTGGAGATGGTAAGCCGAATGTATCGCTAAATGCTTCTTGAATTTTCAAATTTAAATCATATACATATTTAAGATTCAAGCTCGAGGATTCAAGGTCTCTTCCGACGTTATTGAATGAGTACAATATTTAAACTTTTTATTCTTTCTGCATTAAAAGAAAATGTTCAATGACCAAACATTGGTTTCTACATTAGACCAAGTTGTTTGTTGCCATACCACATATTAACATTGTTTGTTGCCATACCACATATTAACAATACATCCCGCTTCCGTTCAGTACACAATTCAGTTTCAATTCCCATATTTTTGCGATTTTGTCACTCATTTAGAGAAATTAGAGTGTCACTTTTTATCATAAAGATGATCACTAGTATTCCGAATAAGTCTGTAGGGTTTTGTCATTTTTTTTTGTCAAATCTAAGCTGTATGACAAACGTGATGATTTTAACTTCCCAATTGTGAACTTTCTCTTTCTGAGCAGCAATATACCTACCTCTCCAGCCTATGGAGTGTACATTTCACAGTTGATTCGTTACTGTCGGGCATGCAGTTTATACAGTGACTTTTTAGTTAGAGCAAAAACACTGTCCCAAAAGCTGCTTAGTCAGGGATTTGTTCAGCCTTTGTTACTTTCATCCCTTCAGAAATTATATGGCCGTCACCATGACATCATTGACAGATATGACGTGTCTGTGTCCCAAATGAAAACGGACATTTTCAGCTAGATTT